>JASPKZ010001500.1:0-65419 GCA_030220185.1 Diploptera punctata
ATGAAGATAGGCACATTAAAAAAGAAGACAACGGTGGAAGAAATGACATGAATGATAGCCTGGCCCATATAGCTTATGAACTTGCATATCCTGGAAGCACCCACACAGTCCGTTTTATTCTTCTAGCCAATGGCTCAGATAGGACCGGCTTAGACTACCAGGCTGCAGTCACTCGCAGCACGTGCACAGACAAGAAAGGAAGAATATAGACAAAGATGACAGATGGTGATGGGTAAGAAGGCATGAATGGGAGCCTAAAAAATTTAACGAATGCACACCCTATGAATGAAGATAGGCACATTAAAAAAGAAGACAACGGTGGAGAGAAATGGCATGAATGATAGCCTGGCCCATATAGCTCATGGACTTGCAGATCCTGGAAGCACCCACACAGTCCGTTTTATCTTCTAGCCCAATGGCTCAGATAGGACCGGCTTAGACTACCAGGCTGCAGTCAACTGCAGCACGTGCACAGACAAGAAAGGAAGAAAATAGACAAAGATGACAGACAGTGATGGGTAAGAAGGCATGAATGGGAGCCTAAAAAATTTAACGAATGCACACCCTATGAATGAAGATAGGCACATTAAAAAAAAGACAAAAGTGGACGAAATGGCATGAATGATAGCCTGGCCCATATAGCATGGACTTGCAGATCCTGGAAGCACCCACACAGTCCGTTTTATCTTCTAGCCCAATGGCTCAGATAGGACCGGCTTAGACTACCAGGCTGCAGTCACTCGCAGCACATGCACAGACAAGAAAGGAAGAAAATAGACAAAGATGACAGACGGTGATGTGTAAGAAGGCATGTATGGGAACCTAAAAAATTTAATGAATGCACACCCTATGAATGAAGATAGGCACATTAAAAAAGAAGACAGCGGTGGATGAAATAGTATGAATGATAGCATGGCCCATATAGCTTATGGAATTGAAGATCCTGGAAGCAACCACACAGTCCGTTTTATCTTCTTGCTCAATATCTTATATAGGACCGGCTTAGACTACCAGACTACCGTCACCCGCAGCACTATCACAGACAAGGAAGGAAGGAAATAGACAAAGACAACAGATGGTAATGCGTACAAAGGTGTGAATGGGATCCTAAAAATGTAACAAATGCACACTCTTCTAATTAAGATAAGCACATTAAAAAAAGAAGTCAATGGTGGAAGAAATCGCATGAAAGATAAGCTGGCCCATATAGTTTATGGACATGCAGATCCTGGAAGAACCCACACAGTCCGCTTTACCTTCTTGCCCAATGGCTCTGATTGCACCGGACTAGACTACTAGGCTACAGTCACTCTCAACATATGCACAGACAAGGAAGCAAGGAAATAGACAAAGACATAAAACGGAAATGGGTACGACGACATGAATGGGAACCTAATCAATTTAACAAATTGCACACTCAACTAATTAAGATAGGCACATTAAGAAAGAAGACAAAGGTGGATGAAACTGCATGAATGATAGCCTGGCCCATATAGCTTATGGACTTGCATATCCTGGAAGCACCCACACAGTCCGTTTTATCTTCTAGCCCAATGGCTCAGATAGGACCGGCTTAGACTACCAGGCTGCAGTCAACTGCAGCACGTGCACAGACAAGAAAGGAAGAATATAGACAAAGATGACAGACGGTGATGGGTAAGAAGGCATGAATGGGAGCCTAAAAAATTTAACGAATGCACACCCTATGAATGAAGATAGGCACATTAAAAAAGAAGACAACGGTGGAAGAAATGGCATGAATGATAGCCTGGCCCATATAGCTTATGAACTTGCAGATCCTGGAAGCACCCACACAGTCCGTTTTATCTTCTAGCCCAATGGCTCAGATAGGACCGGCTTAGACTACCAGGCTGCAGTCAACTGCAGCACGTGCACAGACAAGAAAGGAAGAATATAGACAAAGATGACAGACGGTGATGGGTAAGAAGGCATGAATGGGAGCCTAAAAAATTTAACGAATGCACAACCTATGAATGAAGATAGGCACATTAAAAAAGAAGACAACGGTGGAAGAAATGGCATGAATGATAGCCTGGCCCATATAGCATGGACTTGCAGATCCTGGAAGCACCCACACAGTCCGTTTTATCTTCTAGCCCAATGGCTCAGATAGGACCGGCTTAGACTACCAGGCTGCAGTCAACTCGCAGCACGTGCACAGACAAGAAAGGAAGAATATAGACAAAGATGACAGATGGTGATGGGTAAGAAGGCATGAATGGGAGCCTAAAAAATTTAACGAATGCACACCCTATGAATGAAGATAGGCACATTAAAAAAGAAGACAATGGTGGAAGAAATGGCATGAATGATAGCCTGGCCCATATAGCTTATGAACTTGCAGATCCTGGAAGCACCCACACAGTCCGTTTTATCTTCTAGCCCAATGGCTCAGATAGCACCGGCTTAGACTACCAGGCTGCAGTCAACTGCAGCACGTGCACAGACAAGAAAGGAAGAATAGACAAAGATGACAGACGGTGATGGGTAAGAAGGCATGAATGGGAGCCTAAAAAATTTAACGAATGCACACCCTATGAATGAAGATAGGCACATTAAAAAAAAAGACAAAAGTGGACAAAATGGCATGAATGATAGCCTGGCCCATATAGCATGGACTTGCAGATCCTGGAAGCACCCACACAGTCCGTTTTATCTTCTAGCCCAATGGCTCAGATAGGACCGGCTTAGACTACCAGGCTGCAGTCACTCGCAGCACGTGCACAGACAAGAAAGGAAGAAAAAATAGACAAAGATGACAGACAGTGATGTGTAAGAAGGCATGTATGGGAACCTAAAAAATTTAATGAATGCACACCCTATGAATGAAGATAGGCACATTAAAAAGAAGACAGCGGTGGATGAAATAGTATGAATGATAGCCTGGCCCATATAGCTTATGGAATTGAAGATCCTGGAAGCAACCACACAGTCCGTTTTATCTTCTAGCTCAATATCTTATATAGGACCGGCTTAGACTACCAGACTACAGTCACCCACAGCACTATCACAGACAAGGAAGGAAGGAAATAGACAAAGACAACAGATTGTAATGCGTACAAAGGTGTGAATGGGATCCTAAAAAATGTAACAAATGCACACTCTTCTAATTAAGATAAGCACATTAAAAAAAGAAGTCAATGGTGGAAGAAATCGCATGAAAGATAAGCTGGCCCATATAGTTTATGGACATGCAGATCCTGGAAGAACCCACACAGTCCGCTTTACCTTCTTGCCCAATGGCTCTGATTGCACCGGACTAGACTACTAGGCTACAGTCACTCTCAACATATGCACAGACAAGGAAGCAAGGAAATGAGACAAAGCCAAAAACGGTAATGGGTACGACATGAATGGGAACCTAAAGAATTTAACAAATGCACACCCTAAGAATGAAGATAGGCACATTAAAAAAGAAGACAATGGTGGATGAAATGGCATGAATGATAGCCTGGCCCATATAGCTTGTGGACTGGTAGGTCTTGGAAGCACCCACACAGACCATTAATCTTCTAGCCCAATGGCTCAGATAGGACCAGCTTAGACTACCAAGTTCCAGTCACTCACGTCAAGTGCACAGACAAGGAAAGAGGAGAAAGATGACTGACGCCCGTGATGGGTAAGCTGGCATTAATGGGAACCTAAAAAAATGTACACTCTAGATTTGAAGATAGACACATTAAAAAAGGAGACAATGGTGGGTGAGCTGGTGAAACAGGTAGAAGACAAGAAGGAAAACTGAGGTGGTGGATTGATCGGGTATGCATGGTTAAGTGGCACACATAGCCTTCGTGCTGGCATGGACAACAGTCAGGCTTAGAAAGTAGCAGGGAGTTGCATAGGCACAGGGAGGGTAGGATTCAGCCATTTATGTATGCATCAAGAGGCTGGCATGATAGCAAAGTGTGGCGGCATGCTTAGAGACATAAGGCGGGATGGAGATGTTTAGCCAGGCAGCCCTCCTAAAAAGAATCAAACAAATTTATTGGAAATGAACAAAGTCACGCTATTGGCAAACAGGATACTATAAGAGAGAGAAAATTCTGTGTTTGAACAGAGATGCTTAGGTAGCAGAAGCATTAAACCAAACCTGGTAAAAGATATTTTTATTATTAATTTCATACATCTCAATGATGGATAAATCAAATTTGAAGAGAAAAATTATATGCTCAGACCGGGACCTTTGGTTCTCTAGACCAAGTGCTCTACCATCTGAGCTACCTGAGCAAGTACCGATCTAAACGCAAATCATTCTCTACATACATTGTAATTCCCGCCCACCAAATGCTATGAAGCCTTTGCTTCTATCTTTGCAAATGGTGGCTTCTTTTTAAGAAGACATATTTGTGAATTATACTTTACATTATAAATGCCAGTATGACTTTTTTCAATGTTTTTATTATTAATATCATACATCTCAATGATGGATAAATCATATTTGAAGAGAAAAATGATGCGCTCAGACCGAGACTTGAACCCGGGACCCTTGGTTCTCTAGACCAAGTGCTCTACCATCTGAGCTACCTGAGCAAGTACCGATCTAAACACAAATCTTTCTAATGCTATGAAGCCTTTGCTCCTATCTTTACCATTTATTTCATATATAGTTTGATGTGAAATTTTAATATTTAATTTATAGCCAAGGAATTCCATAATCCACAGCATCGGCAACATTTGCTGTAAGTATTATATAAAAAGAATATAAACTATGCTAACTAGCCCCGGTCTCCCTTATTATATCTTTGCTTTACATTTTATGTAAAAATTTCACTATTTGTCTGACATGAATTTTTTCTAATTTCTACAGAATCGCAGTGCGCATGCGCAAGTTGCTGTAATGGTTAATGTACCTTCTATTAGATAGCTCTGAAGTTGGCATTACCAACTTTTGGAATAAATCCCCAAATGCTAAAAAAATGGACGTAAACCAACTTCCCATTTCCTAACCTAGCAAAATAAATTACATGCATATTATTTAATAAACTATAAACTAATCTTATGTACACTAACGTGTCCCATCAGAATCTAACAAAATGAAGTTATAATGTTGAGTGATTCCGGGTTATGTGGCCGTGGTCCATAGTTGGTGTTGATACCAGACGTTTTGCCCTCAACTGCGGAGGGCATCTGCAGTGGCGAGTGCTTCTAGGCGTGTTTCCTGGTCGGAAGATCTACTTAGAGTGAGCCTCCACGGCCACATAACCTGGAATCACTCAACATTATGATTACCGGCCGTGAAAGCCTGCATTCAAAATGAAGTTAGTTTCTTGAAATATGGTTTGGAAATATTTGAGAATGTTGGCAACACTGATTTGAGAACCATCTAGCAGATGTTACATTAAGCATTTGTGCATCTGTAGAACTCGATTCAAAATATTTGCGTAATTTACAAATATTTAAAAATCATTCAAAAATGTTTATAAAACGGTTTTAAAATAGTACAAAACGTTATTATAAATGGTTGGAAATTGTTTAGTGCAACAGTGGCATAAGAATGTCATATGGAAAATTGTGGCAGACAAATACAAAACCTCAGACCACTTTATTACTTTAATTACTTAATATTTTGGATAAAGTTTCCAATAAATGCAGTGAGAAATTTTTCTAAGTCCCAGGCATACAACATGTGCATGCGCCAACAAATGTAAAGCGGTTTATACTATGGAATCGCATGATGCAGCCAACATATACACAATATTTAACGAACTTAAAAGCTAACCTAATGCAATTTAAGCACTCTAAACTGTGAAAGAATGCACGCCCAAAAATAAATAGTAAGTTCTGAAATTCTGAAGTACATACTCTATGTTGGCTGCACTGGAATATGTGTTAAAATCAATATGGCTGCCACCTCTTAATGTTATGTATAGTCAACTTTTTTAAGATTCATGATATTTTCCGTTGAGGTATTATTCAAAATTAATGTATAAAATTATGGAATATTCACCTGCAAGGTCTGTCTCCTCAACCTAATTAAGTTGAGGAGAAGGACCTTTCAGGTGAATATTCCATAATTTTATATTTTAATCATGTTATGTACACCCTTAAGACAAAAAAAATTAGCCATCTCTTGATTCTATCAACCGATCGGGGAACTTCGTGAGCACTCACAGAAGCCTTATTCACATTAACATGTTTCAGTAATTGTACTGTGTTGTTTGCTAGTTAATGCAGTGCACACTCAAGTAACATAAAAGAGAGAGCTGCCTTTGTGTGTTTCCGTGGTCGAGAGGTTTAACACACATCTGCATTCGTAACTTCACAGGTTCAATTCCCGTTCTACTTTTTTTTTTCTGAATGTTAGGATAGCATTTCGCCTGTAATATAGTTTCATATTTCATTTTATATTTGAGTCTTATGGCTTTAATGCACACATAAATGAAAACCTTCTAATAATTAAATGAAGAAAGAAAATAATATCTTCTAAAATGAAAACTTTAACCAAATTAATATCGGGTGTATGAACCCTCAGCATCTATTATCGACCTCAATCTGCTTGGCATTGATGCAATCAAATTTCTACAGTCACGTGGACTTTCGGCTAGAGCATCCTAGACGTCCTGAATTTGTGCCCATAAACCATCTTTCGTCTTTCGTGCATCTGCAGGACAATTAGAGTTCATCTCAATTTTGATCTTATTTCACACATTTTCGATTGGATTCAAATCTGGAGAACAGGGAGGCCAGTCTATCACTCTGATGTCCTGCCTCTCTGAGAACCAGTTTGAAACCGCTCGACAAGCGTGGACAGGATGATTATCCTGAACGAAATCAATAATTCCATTAGGATATGTCATCCTCACAGATGGAATCAAGATGTTCACTAGTATAGCCTCATACTGCACATTGTTCAGTGTGTTGTCCAGCTTCCACAATACACCCAGACCGTCCCGTGATATCCAGCTCCAACATGACACAGATACACAACCATGACGAAATTGTCTAACCACGTATTCTGTGTCGTATCGAGACCCCTTTGGACGATAGACAATCACTTTGCCGTCATGAGTAGAAGAAAATTGTCACCTTGTCTGAGAATATTATATTATTCCAATTATGGTTGGCATTTTCCTCAGCAAAAGCAAGCCGAAACAATCTGTGATTGTCTGTCAGGTGTTCCTTCTTTGCTGCTGTCCGTGCAAAAAGTCCTGCATCATTTAAATGCCGCAGAGCTGTCCGAGCTGATCCAGGGAATTGAGAATTTACTTTAATTTGAGAAGCAGTTTGGAAAGGGTTCCTATGGGCTTATGCAATTAAGCTTCATTCTCTTGGGGAGTGGATTCACATCTTCTTCCTGAACCAACACGACGGTTTTCAATCCCTTCTCTGGATAATCTCACCCACCTCTGAGCTGTAGATGCAGGGACTCTCAAACGCCTTCCAGCCTCACGAACAGAAAAACCTGCAACATTTACCAGTGCAAGGAGCGATTGCCTTGTGCCTATGTCCTTGTGTGTGTGCTGAGCCATGGTAAAACTCGATATGATTAATTATAAACAAACTTGTTAGAGGCTGTTGCTTTTGCGCAGAATGTGTGCGCATCAGTCTATTAAAATCAATGCATTGACATCACCTAGAACAAACCCTGAATGTGGTAAAATAATTGTTACAATAACGACATTAACAATGATTTAGTTCAATTGTCAAAATAAAATGTAATTAATTCATGAAACATTTTAATACAAATATCACAAAAAATCTACATAATTGAGGATGCGAACCTGCGACCTTCAAACAGTGACTGCATGCTTTACCGCTGACCTAACAGGGCACGTAGGAGTATCTTCACTCAGTTCATGCCACATAACGCAGTAGCTCAGGGCCTGCACAATTATGACTAGTTTGCTAGTGTAAACCCAGCGCTGTGTCGAGTAGGACTTACTAGAAATATGCGTTCAGAGATGACTCTTTTTTTGTCTAAGGGTGTATGTAGTTAAAGAGAAAAATACATTGAAATAATCATTAGAAGAAATGTAAAATTTATTGTAAATGGCGGGAAATAATTTAAAAATAAAACCCTGTTGGCGCAAGCACGTGGTGTCTGCCTGGGACTTGGAAACATTTCTTGGAAAAGGTCGGTTATATGTCTCAGACGAATTTTTCTAAGTTCCACAGAATCGCAGTGCACATGCGCAAGTTGCGAGAATCGCAGTGCGCATGCGCGAGTTGCGAGAATTGCCATAATGGTTAATATAGCCTCCGGTAGATGGCTCTGTAGTCAGCGTTACCAACTTTGGGAATGAATTTCCAAATGCAAAAAAAAAAAAAAAAATGGACGTTAACTAACTTGCCATTTTCTAACTAAGAAAACAATTTACATGCATATTATTTATTCCCAAATGCTTAATAAAATGGACGTAAACAAACTTCCCATTTCCTAACGTAACAAAGCAATTTACATGCATACTATTTAATGAACTATAAACTAATTTTACATACACTAACACTAAATATGGCTTCAAATTATTTTCAAATGGTGGCAACGTTGGAACAACATGGGGAAAGTAGCAAGCAAGTAATTTATTCACGATCATGTTTTACGTAAATATATAAATATAAAATATTGTAAAGAAAGCTTGAAGATCATTGGAAAATGTTTTAAACAGTACAAAAGTGTTTACAAGTGTTTAATGCATCAGTGGCATAAGAGTGTAGGTGTAGAATTGTGAGAGACATAAAACCTACCACATCCCATTTCTCAATGCATTTAATGGAAACTTCAGCCAATATTTTTATTAATTTTCATATTTCTTATATAACATTTTGCTAATTTTTTTATACATTATTAAATGTAATATAATTTCATTTTTCGGAAAACTGCACTTAAACTAGCGTGAAATATTTTCAAAGTCCTATAGCAAACAGTGCGCATGAACCAGAGTAAAAGAGCCAGCGATAACCCACAATCAAACCACTTATCGATTATCATCCTTGATTACTATCTGTCGCTGTTATGCCCCAAAATTAGAGTTTTCTTTGTTTATTAGACTCAAAATTGATATTGTGATAGCCGGAAATTATAGTTATCAAAAGGGTATTAAAAATTGATTATTCCCCTATAAATAGTTGATATTATAATTATTAGGGCTTTTTAGACAATTATTTAATTATAAATGCATATCCGATGTACGTGGACCAATCACGTATTGGCACGAAAGGATTCCTTGCCACCGCTTCCACGTCAGGTGAAAGCGACCCACTGTAAGTATATAAAAGCTAGGGGTTTCAACCCCTAAATCATCTCGTCGGTGGCTAGCGATCTCTAGCCCGTACGTATCTCAACGCAGTTGTAACCAGCTCTACTTGGATGTCACCTATAACAATCATTTGTAAGTCTGCTTCTTTATTTTGACTTAACATAAATAATATATGTCTTAGACATTTGGTTTGCTGGAATAAACTCAGTTTTCTACCTTAGTCAGTCAAAGATATTTAACTTTTTAAAGCTATTTTATTATTTGCTCAGGCTCATTGAGTATTCAATTGAGGCAATTGGTTTAGGGTAGTAAATTTAAAGATAGAATATTGTTTATATCTTTAATTAATTTCTATTGTGGATTTTGTGCATCTTGTTTTAATTATTGTTTTAATCTGTTGCTTTTAAATATAGTATTATTGTTAAAATAATTAACTTATTTCTATGTATAGCACCCTGGTTTTTGTTATCCTACTGAATAATTATCCAACTTTAGGTGACTAATGTTAACCCGTCTCTAGATTTCCGCAGGCCAGTTGATATACAACGCTACCATTGGTTTAAAGAGACGGGGCCTTAACATATTCGGGGCCTTAACAGTCGCTATGAATTTAAATTACCAATATTTGCAATAAATCCCCAAATCTATATTTAAAAATGTATTAATAACATTAAAATTATCAAATGTTTATTAAAAATGGGTGTACACTTATTATCACTCCCTAACGCTGATCCAACCAGCGATAGAAAAATCATAGACTAAGTAATATACTCTGTGGAGAAAATAACAATTAGCATCACAATATTGTCTAACAGTGTCATAATATTGTGATTTGCATATTTAAATAAATACTTCAGAATTGTCTAATAATGTTATAAAAATTGTTTGAAAAAGTTTAAAATATTAAATAATGTTAGTAAATACAGAAGATCTGGACATCTTACCTCAATATTAATGTTGATTTGTTCTTGGACATGTTTCGAAACAATTCTCTGTTTTATCTTCAGCTTTCCCAGACTGAAAGCTGAAGATAAAACAGAGAACTGTTTTGAAACATGTCCAAGAACAAATCAACATTAATATTGAGGTAAGATGTCCAGACCAAAAATAATATAATTAAAATAACCTCAAAATATAACTTCCTAAAATTAAATATAATAATAATAAGTAGAATTGCGCACAAATGTGCATTATAATACTCTCTTGCTGTAAGCGTTTAAGCTTTTTGTCCTTTTCGTACACAGTTCTAAATGGTATTGGCTGCATTTACATCCGCACAGAGAACACACACAATATTCGTCCGCTTGGTGAAATCCTGGTTTTTTGCATATCTCGTGATGAAAGCCATGTGTAGAGAATCGAGTAAGTACATGCCGCTGTGGTTGATCAGGGTTCGCCCACGTTCGATTTATCATTGCTTCTGTGGCGTAGAAGTCCAAATCAATCTCGTTTCTTTTCCTCACTCTTTCCGCTAGAAGCTCGTCATAATGAATTGTTGCCGGTAGATGTAGCGATATCCTTAGCTCTTCTATTAGAAATGGTTCCCGTGCCAGTTCATATACAAGTCGAGATGGAGTATTTTTTGATACACCGAGAACTCTTTTTAGGAAAGTGGCTTTTACTTTTTCAAGTTGCTTTAGATCATTTTTCTTTAGGTATTTCCATATTATTTGCAGGCCATAGACGAGTATTGGAATAATCTTTGCGGTGAATAGCTGTTTTGCTGTATCTAGTGACAGTCTATTTATGTATTTTATGCCGTTGATGCCTCTTATGGCTGCGATAGCTTTTTCAGTTACATGTTTGCTGAAACATGTGCCCGTTGTTTGAAAGGTTACTCCAAGATATTTGTAATGACTTGTTTGTAAAATTAAATATTAAATACAGAAGAGCTATAGTCTACAACAATATAACTGAAAAATCAAGCGCTAGTAGAAGTGCAGTTGAGCCCATTTTTCTCTGGGTTTCTGCCACAAAATTTCATTCCACAATTTTTCTATACTCACCTTGTATATTTTGTTCATCTGCCCCTGTGTGGGGTGCGTCAGGCCGGCACCCTCGTCTTTCACAGGCCTCTTAATGTAAGGGGTTTCATCTCATTCCAAACCTCGACCCTGAGTTGGACACAAATTGAAAATATTTTAATCCATCATATTATGTTATTATTAAAAATGTGATGTGGGAGGTCATGATTTTGGTGGCTCGTATATATAACGTAATTTAACACATTCGAAGCGCTTCTTTTACTCAATCAAACACTGTTACGGTTATTTAATTTATTAAAATAATTATTAATTTATTAAATTTTATTAACTTGCTAGGAACATACCTGAATCCATTTATTGTTGATTCTACTAATCACTTAATTGAAGTCCAAAAGATATCTTGGAGCGTCACTTTGCGGATTGGCGCCTGTTAACAATGGTCAAAAACATGTATAAAATTCATTGGAACAAAAATAAAAAGCTTGTCATCTCCCGCCCGGCCGTTACCTGATTTCAACCAGATAAAATTTTTATCTTCTCAATTATTTCTACAGATCACATACTGCTTTTTAAATTTAAAACGAATGTCTCCAGATCTTTATACTCCAGATGGCGGCAATCATAGAGAAACTTTGGGCGGCAATATTGAATAATCTGTTTACAGTTCTACCACTTGTCTTAAAAAATATTCTAACAGGTGAACCAACACTACTAAATGATGTTGAGTGATTCCGGGTTCTGTGGCCGTGGTCCATAGTTGGTGTTGGTATCAACACCAACTATGGACCACGGCCACAGAACCCGGAATCACTCAACATCATGATTACCGGCCGTGAAAGCCTGCATTCAACAACACTACTAAATATATAAAAATTGACATTGTATTAAGGAATATTAACACTTTACAATACTTTAAATTACATCAAAATTGGCATAACTCGCGTAAGGAAAAAGCTTGTCTTGTACAACCCCACCGTGTTAATGAATCAATATTCCTAAGAGATGTAACCGCCGCCTAAATATGTACAATTAACACGAAATGAACTAGTGGAAATATGATTTTACATGGTAACCGTCCGACATTTTGAAATTTTTCATAGAATAACAGAAATGAATATTTTACGTATCAAATCACTTTAAAAAAGCAAGGAACCTAAAAGCTAACCAAACCTAAATAAATTACCGTAACACAAATCAATTACTCGGCTGTGCTTTCCTTTAGGTCCGAAAAATTTTTCAATTTTATATCTTATTCCACTGATGCACTAACCACTCTTAAACACTTTCAAAACATTTTGCAACACTTTTTAAACATCTTCCAATGTTGCAACGAGTTTTTTTTTTCATATTTATTTATTTGCGTAAAATACGGTCGTGCTACATTGCTTACTTCCTTCTCTTTGTTATTTTCCCTCCACTTCCTATGTTGTTCCAGCGTTGCCACCATCAACAACCCGAACTTGCTTTTTAAATGTGATTCCACATTCCCTGGATTTCACCTACGTTAGAGTAATTGATTTGTGTTACAGTAATTGATTTAGGTTTGGTTAGCTTTTAGGTTCCTTGCTTTTTAAAAGTGATTTGATACGTAAAATAAATTATACATTTTTAGACAAGTTCTGGGAATTTTGTGTCAATGTTGGTCATACTGATTTCACATGTATATATCAGGGATTACAATATAATAATAATCCCTGTGTATATACCGCCAATTTGCTGGAGGTTGCATTTATATATATAAACGAAAATGCGCACAAGGTGTGTGCATTTATCTACCTGGCCATAATTGGAGCACTAGCGCATGCGCACTGCGATTCTATAGAACTTAGAAAAATTTTCTACCGACCTAAAGAAAAGCATATCCAATTACTCTAACTAGGTGAAATCCAGGGAACGTCCTTTTATTTTTATGCTGTTAAAATAAGTAAGGATAAGTCCGGACCTGATTTGTTGAAACCATAGATATGGTACATAGATATGAATCCGATTAAATGTACACATTGTGCTCATTTAATAACAACTGGAAAGCGCACTAACGTGCATTAGTTTTGCTCATGTGTGATTTACACATTGTGCTTATTTGTGGTATATCGCTGGTTAAAAGTTTGATAGTTTATCGCTGGTTAGAAGTAAGGATTCTTATAACCTATGTGGTCATGACAGGACATAGTCCCTAACATTTGTGGTCATGACAAGAAATAGTTCCACTTTATTTTCATATTTACAAGTAAAATAATGAAGTGATAATTACATCTCTTAGTTAAATACGTTTAATATAGTGTTTTATTAATATTTATTGTAATTAGATACTCTTAAAGTGGGTAAGAAAAAAGCTTGTGTACTCCCACCCGGCCAAAAATTGTTTATAGGCCTACCTCATTTATTTGTATTTCTTAACCTGTAATGTGTGTACTTATTCATCATTATTTCTTTCACAGAATAAACGAGGCTGTAAAGATCAAATCCTATGTGTGTATTTTCGTTGACAGTGATTGGGAAATCTACACATGTATAACTTTTAGGTAAGTAAATTTGAGGTATTCGGAGTGGATCTAATGCTGCTACCTTCATTTTACTAACTTTGAAGTTTCATTCTTTTTGTTTAGTGTTTCTTATTAGATTAAGTAATAAAGTGAGATAGCATTATTCAGAACACCCATAAGTCTAAAAATCTTAAAAGATAACAGAAATTTAGGTTTAAAGTTTCCATTATGTGACAAAAAAATAAAAAAAAAAATTATGTTTTACCTTTCCTAATAATTTTTAAGTCCTGCAGAATAACAGTGCACATGTGCAAACATTTATAGAATTGTATTGCTAGATGGAACCACATAGATGTGAAATCGATATGACCAACCTTTTGCAATAAATTCCCCTTCCTAACCTAACTAAACTTGCATATTATTTAATTAAATGTTCACTGACTTTTTAGCATCGGAAACTAACAAAATGAAATGAGTGAACATCCTTTTTTGAATGTTGACTTTATTCCAATTTCACAGATATCACCACCATTTAGTAGAAGTTCATTTAAGCGTTTGTGCATATGCACAACAAATCTTGCATAACTTTGAAGAAATCATTGCATACATAGATAAATATTTAATAATCGTAAAAAAAAAGTTATAAGTATTGTTGCAGGTGTTTAAAATATTATCAAAATGTTAGTAAAGGCAGAAGAAGTACGTAGAGAAACAGTTATTTAAAGAATATACTATGGAAACTGAAGGGTAAAATAATCTATAGTTTGAGCCAAAAAAAAAATCCAAGTCTAAGTAGATCCATACACATGTGCTAACAGATAAAACTGGATATAATTACAAATCATATGAACCGCCAACATACACAGCATATTAGAATGCTCGTTGCCAACCAGAGGAGAAATTCCAATATTGAAGACTTTTACACTTAAAAAGAAAGTAAATAAACACTGAATGGTAATAATGAAGACAGTGTAATCATTATTAATAGTTTTATTTATGGTATTCCGTTCTTTTAAGTCAAGTATTTTTCAGATATTGTAATTTCAATTTTCAATGCAAATTTTTGACTGCTTTTGAAATATTACAAAAAAAAACTTTAAAATATGTAAGTGTATACATGTACATAATACATATACAATGGTTCAGGATCATATTGTGTGAAGTCCATCTTTTCACAATTCTTGTTGTGAATGTTACAATTACCATAGCCATTTGATAATAAATCAGGAATTCAATGTTTTGATTAGTAACACCTTTGGAAAATTGGGAGTATGAAATTCTTTGTTTTTTTTTTTCAACGCCCATAGATATGGGACATTGACATAACTAGAATTCTAAATAAAACACTTACTTAGAATAGTATGATCCTAGATTGTCAATATATAAAAGAGTTTGGGAATACTTTCATTGTGAAGGACATTGACAAATATTATATATACAGTGAGTTTCACTCGACTTGCGGCCACTAGCATACACACTGCGTGGACAGCGTGAGTTGATGACTCAATGCTTGCAGTAACTTTTCCCACTATCAGCCACAGGTCGAGTGAAACTCACTGTATATGTAGCCTATATGTACATATATGTATATATTTATTTTTAATTTTTTTTTCAGGCTCTACAATAGGTGTAAAGAGAGTTGCGCTTCAAGAATATTTACAAGTGTATTGCAAGAACATACCAGTACGTTATAGACTATGCAGAAAAGTGGTTGTGTTTTTATTAAAAACAAATTTTTTAATTGAACTATTATAGGAAATATTTTAAATTCACAAATTTTAAAATTATGTTAATATTGTGTTATGTAAATTTTAATTCATCCTTACTTCTACCTCGTTGAGAACTTTCTATGTCTTTTATAACATTTATTTAACATGTGCAAAAAAAATCTTAATATGAAGTGTTGGTAATTACTTAGAGAACAAAACTGTTCGTCAGTTTTAACAACAATAATTTGGCCTAACATTCAACTATTCAGCGATTTCCTGGTAGCAATTTGTGTTAGGCTTAAATAGGTGTGTAAGCCTGAAATGTCAAACAATTTTGATTCTTCTCGCAGGTGGATATTGGGCCAGCAGCTAGCTGATAGGCCAAGGGCATTCTCAGCTTGTTGCGCCTTGGAGAATATACATATGATTTCTTCTTTAATGAACTATTAGATTTTGTAATCAAAATATAAAGGTAGGTGATCCCATTATAGGGCTTGGGGTAATAGGAAGCTAGTAAATAAATGTGCAATAGTCTTCTTATAAAATTACATATAAAATAATTAGGTTTATTGTTGAAATATTGATTCTTTAACTACGTATGTGACTGAAGTTTCATTGAGAAAATTCTGTTCATCTTGAATAATGTACATCCTGCAATAACTATAAATGTATACTTTTTTTTAAAATATTATTTTAATACAAGGCAATAAATGAATCATGTTATTTCATTTTTAAAAGCAAACAAACTAATCAAGACAAGTCTAGTTACTAAATAGAGTTGATGTGCGTGCATTCACATATGAGTAGTTCAGAATAGAGAAATGGATGCATAAGTTTTAATTTGAATTTCTTTTGCTACATTCTTATAAATCTCAGGTATTTTTTGAATTTTCATTTTAAGAACACCTGAAAACTTGTTCTTAAATTAACTTCATGGTTTCGGTTCTTAAAACACACAAAAAGAAATAGCATATTTAGACTCATTAGACCAGGCTCGTCAAATGGTGCTGCCTTAGCATATCCATTATCCAGATCCTGTTTGATATTTCTAATGGAAATAACACAAGAAATGTTACTTTGTAAACAATTTTGCATTTTTATTTTTACTTAAGAAAATTATTACAAAAATTTTGCCAATATTTTTGGTTGTATAGGTCTAAACATTTCCAATTACTTTCTAATAAATAGCGATTTCCCATATTCATTATGTTCATCTAAAAGTGGAATGGTTTTTAATAAATACGAAATTGTGTAAATCATTTTAGTCAACTTACCAATTGATGAATTAAAAAAAAATGAAAATAATTTATAGTTAAAGACGTCTAAAAAGTTGGCAAAGTTCTTGTAATTTTCTTCCAAGAGAGTAAGAATAAAACATGCTAAAATTGTTAACAAAGTAGCATTGCTTGTGTTTAGCTTTAAATTTTATTTTTAAAAGAATGGGTAAGGATAGGGTACTTTTCTTGCAATTGAGCCACCGTAGCCATGCTCAAGTAGTACCATGGTTATCTTCAGATGGCGCAGAGGTATGAATAGATTGACTTCCAAAATTTAACACAGAGAGGCCACTCTATTCGTTCTCTATGCTTATCACTGCATAGTGCACATCTGCAGTCTTCACTTGGCTGGTGGAATTTTTTATTTTCGCAGACCTTGTGATGAAAGCCATGTATCGCTAGTCTGGTTACGTTGTCTCTCTGTCTGACATTCTCTTGTCCAGTTTCTGTCTGTCATGGCACTGGAGGTGTAAAAATCCTCCATTTATTTCCTTACATTTCTGTTCCCGTATTTTTACTTCTTTTTGATATGGTCCAGTAGATGGTAGAAGATATGCTATGCTGATGTCTTCTATGAAATATGTTGCTCGCATAAGTTCATAATTAATCTGGATGGTGCTGTTTTTCCAGTTCCAATGGTTCTCTTCATGAAGCTTCCTTTCCCTTTCTCTATTTTGTTGAGGTCACTGATTGTTAATTTCTGCCATATGATATCGATTCCGTATGTAACTATGGGAGCTATCGTTGTGTGGAAAAGTGTCACTGCAGTGTCTGTTAGTTTTGTAAGGTTCTTGATGTTGCAGATCGCTTTTATTGCTGCTGCTGCTGTTCTGTCTTGGACGTGTATGTCGCTGTGGTCTGCATGGTGATACCTAGATATTTGTACCTGTTGACTGTCTTTAGAGGACTTCCTGCCAGTGTGTTGGTATCTTCTGCTGCTATCCTTCCCCTTTTCTGAACGTCATATGAACTGTCTTGTCCTCATAGTCGATTGTGGTGTGCCCATTCTTCTAATTTATACACTATTTCCTGCAGTTCTGCTTTATTTTGGGATCCAATCATCATGTCATCTGCATACATTATTATGGTTGTTTGATCGCCTTTTATTATATTTTGGCAGTCTGCTGTGAGGATGTTGAATAGTGTAGGGCTGATGGGGTCCCCTTGTAATACCCCATTTGTTTTGCTTGATGATTTCTCCAGTTTCAAACGTCATTTTTTATTTTTATGTAGTTATATTTCATGATGTTCTCTATTCGTTTTATCAGTGGTGTGTTTCACCAATCATCATCTTCAGCTTCTCTATTAGAGTTTTTCTGTTCACTAGGTCGAAGGCTTTCCGAAAATCTATGAATATCGTGTAGAATTTTCCTTTCGGGTGTTTTTAACGCTACATCTATTTATTCACATAACCATGCTACGGCTTGTAGTGTTCCTCTTCCCTTCCGAAAACCGAACTGGCATTCGGGTATCAGATAATCGACTTCGGCCTGTAGTCTGTTGTTGAAGATTTTGGTGAATATTTTTAAAGATCGTGTTTTCTAATACGATTCCTCTATACGAGTTCGGATTTTCTCTTTTCCCTTACACAAAATTTTCATTGAGGATTCTCTCCAATTTTCTGGTATCTGTCCGATTTCTGAACATTTAGGGTCGTATGCAAATACATTAGTCTCTACTCAAATTACTTCCAATCACTGGTGAGCTGAGATCGAATTAACGGCTGCCTTAACCGGTCATGCATGAATGTTGACGTTTTCGTAATATTGGCAACGAATTACCCAGAATTCTCAGCGATAAAAACCACTTCCGTTATTTTCGTCTGCTATAAGAGGAATGCATTTATGCTTGCATCCCGCAAATAATACCGTATACAAACACGTCCTGCGACGCGCAATATTACGCCGAATTCTCCTGTTCTTCCAGTTGAATTCTTTGGTAGACTCTATCAAATTCCTCTTCTCCGCGTATACCGAAAACATGATCGAAGTCTTCAAGGTCCGACATCTTGGATAAGTTTCAAAACTACAATCGGTTCCCTTCGGGATTTTCACATAAGTTTATATCTTGAGCTACGATCTTAAGGTACCTTGTCAGGTAGCTTACAATTATTACCGTGTGAATAGATTTCTGAGTAAGAAAAAACGTGTTTGAATAAAACTTTATCAGCAGAGAATGCCTTTTACTGTCTAATGTGTTCAAACATTCGACCCTTATTCATTAAATCAGTCCAGAGGTCTTGCAAGATTTCTACGGATTCTTTTACATGTTGTATATATATATATATATATATATATATATACAGGGTGATTACAAATGATTGGAGCGATTTCATGATTTTATGGTAGCTGTAGTATTCGACATATTTTCACGAACTTTTACAGATACATAGAGCAACTTCCCAGGTTTTTTTTTGAGATGTTACAGGTGCTCCATATGCTCCCCCTTGGTGATTCTGCAGATATCAAGTCTGTAATCAAGTTCGTCCCATACTCGACGTAACATGTCCCTATTAATTTGTTCAAAGGCATTGATTATGCGAGCTCGCAGTTCTGGTAAGTCTACTGGTAAAGGAGGCACAAACACTGAATCTTTCACATACCCCCAAACAAAAAAATCGCACGGCGTCAAATCGGGGGAGCGTGGAGGCCATGACAACAATTTCTGATCATTCTCTCCACTGCGACCGATCCATCGGTTTGGCAATCTCATGTTTAAAAATTCACGAACATCGTGATGGAAGTGTGGTGGAGCACCATCCTGCTGGTAGATGAAGGTCTCACTGTCGGTCGTCAGCTGCGGCATGAGCCAATTTTCCAGCATGTCCAGGTACACGTGTCCTGTAACGTTCTGCTCGCAGAAGAAAAAAGGGCCATAAACTTTGAACTGAGAAAACCGCACAGAACACACTAACTTTTGGGGAGTCGCGAATGTGCTGCACAATAACGCGGGGATTTTCTGTGCCCCAGATTCGCACATTGTGTTTGTTCACTTTGCCATTCACAAAGAATGTTGCTTCGTCACTGAAGACAAGTTTCTCACAAAAACCATCCTCATCCATAAACTGCTGCATTTGTGTACAAAATTCAAACCGACTCACTTTGTCAATGGGCGTAAGGGCTTGTAGAAATTGCAAGTGGTAAGGTTTATGCTTCAATCTTTTCCGCAAGATCTTCCAAACGGTCGGTTGTGGAATGTTCAGCTCTCTGCTCGCTTTTCGTGTTGATTTCTGTGGGCTACGTGTGAAACTCATCCGCACACTCTCAACCTTTTCTTCACTCACTGAAGGACGACCCGTTGATTTCCTTTTACAGAGGCATCCTGTAGCTTTAAATTGCGCATACCATCGTCGAAATGGAGTTGGCACTCGGTGCATCTTTCTCGAACTTCGTTCTGAAGTGTCGTTGCACAGTTATCACAGATTGAGTTGAATGAAATTCAAGCACAGCATATACTTTCTCCTCGCCTGTCGCCATCTTTGATAACTGCTGCGCTCTCTCGGTTTAAAGCTGAAAACACGGCTGCGAGAGAAAACAAAAAAAAACCTTATGAGTTTTTATACATAACTTTAAAGTTCTGTGAAGATATGTCAAATAAGATCGCTACAATAAAATCATGAAATCGCTCCAATCATTTGTAATCACCGTGTATATATATATTGTCTGAGCCCACAGCTTTCCTATTTTTTCCCGAAAGGATAAAATTTCTTAATTCTGAGGTACTATGCAAATTGGGTATTGTGGGACTTCATATTTGACTGTTACGTTGAATGCTTCTTCTTCTACATTCAAGATTCTATCGAAGTGTGCTTCCCCCCATGTTCTTCATAGTGATTGCCCCAGTTGTTTGTGCGGTTTCTTTCGTAGTGCCTGCGAAAGGACTCTTTCTTTGATTCTTTTGGTAGTTTGTTGGCCTCTTTTTCCAAGTGCTCTGCTCTCTTTCGCTTGTAAACAGTTGTTGTATGTTTTTCTTCTCTTTGCATATATTAGCTAGATCTTCTGTTTTCCTGCTGTTCTCAATAAAAATACTTCTGAATATAATACATCAGTTGGCATGTTGGTAGCACACAGCTGTGTGGCCTTTGGATGAACAAGAATCATGTAAGTGGAAACAAATGTTCACATTCCCATCGGTGCTCGGATGGTGCAACCGGCATCACACCGATGTACAGAATCAGAGAGCACAGGGTTGAAGTCCTGGTTCGAGCGTTATTTTTTTCTTTCTTAAATCAAGAATGGCATGTCTATAGTACATCACCTAAAATGAGACATCTAGTAGACAACTAAGATATTAATAATAATAAATAATGAGTCATATTTTAATATAATAAATTAAGGAATTTTAACTCCTCGGATGAGTCCCCGTATCGTTATTTGTCGTCTCTGCCTTCGCTTCCGTGCCGGGAGTGGGTAATTTGCACGCCTGCTACCTTCCTTGGATGTAGCAGCCGTTTCTCAGGCTCCCTCTTCGGATCGAAGCCTGGTTACCCGTTACACACCATGGTAGGGTCTTCCAGGGGTTGCAATTGTACTACTCTTCTTTCTTCAGTTTCATTCCATTTCACAGCACACTAGCTCATAGTTTACTTACAGCAAACTAGTAAATTCTCTGGAACTTGAGAGTCGATTCAAAATTAAAATGTCTAATCAGATTAAAAAGCAGAATACCAAAATTAAAATTATGTAAGGTATTGTGATGTGTTTTAGTTTCACAGAACTGCCTCCAGATGGCTGTATTATTACATTATTATTGGCCATCATACCAAACAATGCCAAGAAGGTCCCAACATTGTTCAATAAAGACTGCTATAAGGAGAGAGAATAAACACTACTAGCATTGCATAAGGGCTAGAAGCGAGGAAGACCCAAGACACTACGTAGAAAAGAGAAAGACCATACAAACTTCTTCTAAAACAAAAGAAAAACTGAGTAGTTCTTAGAGGAGGAAGCCAAGAAATTAGCAGAAGAAGCTAAACAAAACCCCTTCTTGGCATTAATAGAAATAGAAAACCTGTGGCACAACCCATAACAACATGGGAAAAGAACTTCAACGGTTTCCTGATAATAAAATGAACACCCAGGAAGCCAATACCACCAACACCCCAAGATCACAGGAATGAATACATACTTCAAATAACATCAGAGGAAGTCCAGAAGGCAGTGATCTCTATAAAAAAACAAGAAAGCCCCAGGACCTGACAACATACAAGCCGAACACATGAAAGCCACACAAGACCTATTATTACCCTTCTGGACCCTATTGCTTAATGAATGTATACGCACAGGGACGATCCCAAATAAGCTGGAGAACAGCAAAAATCAAACTGCTGTACAAAGGCAAAGGAGAGAGAGAGAGAAAACCTAGACTCCTATTCATAATTATTGGGAAATCACTGAAAATGAATAATAAACTCAAAGTAAGTTAAATGTATATATTTTACTATCATACTTAGTCATGTAACTTATAGTAGGATGAAGAAACTAAACACTCAAAATATTATCATCTGCTTCTACAAAGGAGTCCTCTCCCTCGTCATTACCTGTTGGTTTCAAGAAAATTTGTGTAGGAATTTGAGGCTATCAAAGGTTTTTCATTCATTGCCAAAATGTGTGAGTTAATTTATCAATGTCTCGTAATTTCATGGCTTTCACTTTAACACCTCTTTCAATTATGGTGGGATTAATCATTCTTATATTTTTGCCGCTGTGGTCTTGAGGGTAGGCGTGCATGCTGTGCCTTGGTCATGCAGCAGGCCCGGGTTTCGATCCACGGTCGGGGACAGTTTTTCTGGGTGAGGTTTTTATCGGGGTTTTTCCTCACCTTGTAAGACAAATGTCAGAAAAACTTTAAGGCCCAAACTGTCCCCGAAATCATATGGCCTCTCGCAATCATCATCATTCATATTCATCTTAGATTAAGCTTAGGATTAGGGAATCTCCTGGCGCACCACTAAAATCATCACCTGTCATATAATCGGGGCAACATAACCCCGCCTTCCAGGCGCCCCAACCTCAGAAGTGGGTTTACAAGTATGTCAATGCCAGGAGAGAGACGAGGAATGTCGAAAGGCAACCTGGGGCATTTGTAAAAAAATAATTTTTTTGCCACTTTTACAAACAGTTTTTAGCCACCCCTAAATCACTACGATACATGAGGTTCTCCTCGCACTAACACATTATTCATGGGATTGGATTTAGCTCTTGTTAAGGATATTAAATTTGAAAGTGCCAGGTACCAGTACCTATTCTTTACGCCTCTCTGTTTTCCAATCAGAAATTTCATTATCCTTCCCCATTTTAATAACAGTTCCAAAACGTTTGAAAACCTCTATGTATTCTTCTGGGCTTATGAAGTGTTTCCTTTTTCTTCAAAACCTGCTCGATTCTACCAATTACTTTAAACTAAAAAATACCATAATACATCTCATAATGCTTGCACTAACAATCATTGGCGTCATATACATTCAGTCACGTAACAGACGGCTTGTTTGTGATTGGTCAACATGGAGATTGCCATGGTTGTAACTAACTGCAATTTTTAACTTTAAATTTGAGGATGATTTGCCGCAAATGCAACTCAAACACATTCAAACATTGATGGAGGTTCACCTCCAAGAAAACCATCTCTACTTTAACTAATTTTCGCTAAAAAGTGGAGATTGCCAGTTTTGCTTCTAAGACCCCTCACTTATACACACTGCAGCTTCATTTAGTTGAATACTTTAGAGATTTAATTCCAATGCTTCTGTCACTAATCCAACATTTTATATTCAACTTGCTAATGATTGGAGTGCGCTCCTACGCCTAAATAAATGAAATATGATTTTTAAATTCTTGTTTCAGGTAAACTCCTACAACTAATGGTTTTTAGAGCATAATAGCAGCTCTAAACACTCGACCGTTACCTGAAAAATATGTAGACACAAAGTTACACGTTTAGACCAATCAAATAGCAGTTTGCCTAGTCAAATCTAATTTTCGGATTTCAGGTAAACCCCAGTTAAAATGGTCGGATTTCGCTGAGTTTTGGATAATACTAACCTCGGTTTATTTTAATAGCATATACTGGTGCTTCGTTGTCAACAAGGAAAATTGCGCGACCGCTATAGCGGCTTTTTAATAATCGTTTCAGGTGAATTCCTACATATACTGCTTTCAGAGGATAATAGATAGCGGCTACAGACTGAGATGGGTGGGTAATTTAATGAGAATGGAGGAGGAGAATACCACTAGAAAGCTTACACTACTGAGACCAGATGGAGGAAGACCGCAAGTTGATATGGAATAGAGGGAAGCTCGGTGTCCGGAGATGGAGGAGGGCGTTGGAACAGGGATGTGCAGCCAGAGCACATAAATGGATGTAGAGCTAGAAGAATGAAGAAAGCGGCTAAACGCTTGGCGTACTTCAAAACATGTATGTACACATTTTCATGCATATATGTTAAGCGGTTTAGACAGTAACAGAATATGTACAGAACTGCTAGCTAATACCCAGGGTGCGTTGTTGCCGCCTAAATAAATGAAATATTAAAGATTAATTAAATTGTATGGTATACGCTGAGACGAATCCAAACATGGCTTTCAGGTAAACCTCAACTTCTAAATGTCGGATTTTCGCTCATTTTTTGGATATATACCTTCTTCGGTTTATTTTAATAGGATATACTGAGTTTCGTTGTTTAAAACGTGGAAAATTGTGACCGCTAGAGCAATTATTCAATTTTCACTTCAGGTGAATTTCTACACCTAATGGTTTTAGTTTGTGGTCCAATTGTGAATCTAAACCATCCAAGGAGACAATTGGCCAGTTACAAAAACCAACAATTAATAACCAGTTCATTTGAGAAGTTTTACAAGATTCGCCGGAACAATATATGAAGGAAAAAACGAAAAGGGGAAAAAAAGGATAGGAAAAGATAAAAGAAGGAAAATGTAAATAACCAATGGACGCTGCAAGTTTCGAGCATACTTCTGAAGACTAAGAATGAGAGGTGACAGGCATGTGTGTGTAAAGCGGCAACATAAAACAGTGAATTACTTTCAGTGAGTGTGTGAATATACAAAACAGAAAGGGAAACGTTGCGTTGTTCAGTTAGAAATTAGTGAAATAATGAATAAAAACAACACTTTTCAAAAATACGTAAATCAAACAGATTTCGAAAACATCAACAAAATTTAATATAAATAGTGGCATGAAAGAAAAAAGACAAATTGTGTGTATAAATATAAACTAATATATTGTTTATAATTTATAAAATATATATATATATATATATTTATAAAATTTGACTACAATCGTTCTTTACTTCCCAGGATCTGATATGGCGTTGCATTTATTGATACCTTATATTACATAAATTTTTCTTTCCCTAACTAACTCAATGGTTCGTTGCAACCCCCAAAGGTTCATGGCTGAACATACATAAAATCCTCCCATACATCCCTATGCTAAGCTAATGTTTTCTTTCTTTTACTTCCTCAAATCATGGTTAATGTTATTCTCCCATCTCTCATCTACTTTATAATTTTCAAATCAAATTCCAAAAAAAACATCATTTATGAGCTGCATTTCTTAATTTAAAAATCCAAACAATTTTAACCAATAATAATTTAGCATGTATATTCACTCATACATTCAGGTTTGTGCAGATGAATATCATGTGTTCAAGTTTGAGCCCACTTATTTAAAAATTGTTCTCCTTTGAGAAACTCGTTTTAAGCCACCAAAATGTTAGCTTAAGATGATCATATGGTGTAGAACTAACAACTGAAGAATATTTAAAGTACAAGAAATGTTTTTTGCAAAACCAAGTTGCTTATATTCCTTGAAAAAACTTAACATTCGCTCTTCGCAACTTTTTTGGATGGTAGTGAAGTATGTAGATATACGGAGGCTTATATCTGCTGAAATGAGATACACCACTACTAAATCATAACAAAATTAAGACATCTTAGACGAATCACACATGGAATCTTTGGAAAACTATTTCTAATTATAAGTCAAGATGGATGCAACATTTCATTTCATTGAATGTAGGCTCACAGGATACCCATACAAATGTTGAGCTATCAGGAAGGAAAAGACCAGGACGTTCCACTTGAAATGATTTCTGGATGGTGTTTCTATTGACACCGAAACAGGTTAACAAATGACAAATTCATGAATTTACTATTATGAACTGTGTAACTTGCTGAAATATTGATTTTACATTTTCCCAGAGCAATGAAGTTAAGGATAATTTTCAATATCTAATATTTTGGTAGGCAGTAAAATTACAAAGTTTATTTTAATATATATAATTGTAGGCTTTCACGGCTGGCATCTTGATCCCATATTTGTTCGTCTTCCGGGCTTATAGGCCGTGGTCTGGTTGTCTTCATACTCGACATTTTGTCTACTGCTGCGTTATTGTAAATGTCGTGTGTAGAAGGAAAGGAAAAGTGATATCAAGACTGAAGGCAAGAAACCTTGGGAACACAAATCCCTGTGACTAAGAATCTCCCTGTATAAGAACAGCTTATAGCAGGATTTTCCGATCCGATTGAGGGTCTTTCCACTTGTCAGCGGTTGCCCTGTTACCAGCCGGCGGCTGGCCCTTCACATCCACATGGTGTCAATCACAGAGGTAGATGATCAACAGCCATTGTAGGGGGGACATGTGGTTAGCATGTCGAGGTCCCCCCCCAGCCGTTATAGGCTAGTTCATCAACCTGGAGCCGCGTACTTATGGTAGCCTTACCAATTGCCTCACGATGCGGGGGGGGCACCTGGTCCCATACTGGCCGAAATATCATGAGAAAGAAAAATTTCTTCCCCCCATGGAGACTCGAACCAGCGCAAGTCCCGTAGTTCTGCGCCAAGGCTTTTCCTACATTAACAGCTGGGCTACGGCGCGGGACTATCGCAGGATTTCAATATCATAATAAATATGAAAGTTTAAGTTAATAAATTTTAAAATTCTTTTAATATTCGAATATAATTTAAATAAGAAAAAACAACATCTAAATATTAATTGTTGTTCATTGTTGAATAAAAATGTCTCAGTAACAATTAAAGAAATTGTATTATATAAGTCTTTCTAAATAATGCTTTTAAAATTGTGTCTTAAGTCATTGTTGTCTGAAATATAAAGCTTTCTGTTATAACTGTAATAGGAAACACCTGCGTAACTTAATATTTTTAAATAAAAGTATACTAAATTCTGATTGGAAGTTAAAACAATTTAACTTTTTGATTTAACTAATCAAATTTAAACCTGGTATTAAATGGACCATTAATCAATAGAATTTAAATATAAAATCATGTGATGTGATAATGTTCTTAAAAATTATAACAGAATTACACTGGTCAGTCAGCATCATCAAGGATAGAAACAATAACAGCTCTCCTGATAAAATGTGATATTTAATACAAGAAGAATGGTTCATTCAAGAAAAGAAAATAATTTAATTTTAAATTGATGGTGAAGAATAATACCACTTATATTTACTTGATCTGCTGGGAAATTAAATAGTAAATAAATTTACGACTTATTTCTACAAGAATCAGTTATTAGTGATTTTTAAAGTGTTTTCCTATCTGTGTACCAATTTCGACCTTGAGAAGAGAATCCAGCTCTACCGAAAATCAAACCCAACCTGAACCAGTAATTCTTATTTATTATTTTTGGACACTAATCCTTCAAAATGTTACAACAACATTGGGCATGAAGAGAGTTAGCTGCTTCAAAACATCATCATAACATAGGAAAAGAATTACTTCTTCAAAATTGCACCCACAAAGTGGAGCATAATGAAGATCTGACTAAAATACTTCTTCACAGTGTTCTTGTAGCGTATACAAGACACAACGTTCTAACTTTAGGCAGTGTTTGGGGCACATTCATAGTGTGAATTCAGTAATCAAAACAATGCAGACCGAAAAATGCACGAGTTCTCTCCACCCCATTCACTCCCTTTGTGAAGGGTCTATACTAAATCAATGGGCATACACTTTACCGACACACTATGCTAATAACAAACTTCATTTGCGCTACCAAAGGCTGTTCCCAAGACTTCTGAAGCCAATCACTTCACCAGTGCCTTCATAGCATTCTTGTCATCTGTGGCATTGACTTCTTATTGTGTGAAAGTGTCCATGATGAATTAAATATAATAATTATGTTATATGAAAACAGAAGTAAATAGACACCAGGAATGCGTATAAAACAAGTAACTGGTTATAAAAAATAGATCTCATACACGACTTTTCAACGGGTCACTGTACAAAAATGTGAGAGAATGTGTAGTTGTGCAAATAATTCATTCTTTTGCTTTCTTTGTGTTCTGCTTGGGTTGATGATTTGTTGTGGATAAAAACTAGTGGCAGATTTCAAAGTTAAGAAAAATAGATTTTCTAAAAATCATCTGGACAATCAAATGATGGAGAATAGATCTGATATACAGAAATTTATCAGGTATATATATATATATATATATATATATATGTGTGTATATTTGTTTTGTCATTTTGATTGATTCCTTAACTTTAATAACTGTTACTCACCCATTAATTCACGAACCGCCACTGACTTGAACCCCTGACCTTCCAGCACATCGCCTTAAGCAACTACACTTCGGCATACCCTCAGTAAAAGATTAGTTTATAGTTCCTGATTAACAACTGACAATTTTTCACAGATATAAAATCTATCAATGCTCCTTGGAACTTATTTTATGTAATCTCATAAGTAACATTTTGATTTCTGGATCAATGGAGAACAGATTTATTCTTACAAGAAAGAATTTCCTTAAGATTTCTTACCATTTTATTCAAAGTTTGAATGAAAATAAAAACTTATAAAAATCAACATAAGTTTCTTGAACTATTGTACAAAATACCACTATGAGGTAATGTAAGACTTTAAATGAAATTCTTTACACCTCACCTCAAATCCAGTTTTCTATTTATACCAGTTTCAAAAAACCAAGCCGTTTCATCATCAGTAATGATGTACTGTGTAATGAAAATACTGAAGATTGAACCACCTAGGTTTTGAAACCTCTCTAATTATAAGACTGGATATGAGGTAAAGTGTAAAGAATTTTATTTTAAATTTATTATTTATGTAGAAAATCTATTAAATGTAAACGAGAATTGTGGCATTACTTGTTACACCCCCTCGCCACGATGAGGCACAGAGCAAGAGGGGGGCGCGGGGTGAACAATGAATAAGAGACCATTGACCTCAGCAGTGACATGGTTTGCCTCTCTGTGGTGCCTGTTCTGTTATCCATTATTCACAATTAGAAAAAAAATAAAAGTCTGAAGTCAATTACGATTACCAGTGTTTCTACTCTCGACGAGGATGTGGGGAGTGTGCTGAAGGCACCATCTTGTCAGGAGTAGAAAAAGTGGTGCATTGCATCAACTTGCTTGAAAGACATGACCAAGTGTCTTGTCTCGTAACAGTAGATTACCAAATGCAGTTCCCGTCACCAAACTCTTCTCTCCTAACAAGAAAAAATTAAATTAACAAGTTTACCACCAGTTACATCTACTTTTTGCAGGGAAGGGACGCGCTGAAGGTGCTGAGTTGCTACTCGGCAGACATAAGTGGTGGTCACCTTGTGTTTTTAAGCCCTACCTACATTATCTTTATAATATTCCTACATTTCTTATTACGAAGCTCAGATTTTTAATATTTGTGACTTACACATCAACGCTGTCATTCTTGAAGTGATAAAATACAATGTCAGAAGACTGATAATGATAAATTTTGTTGCTGTTAGATGAAAAAACCTGAAACACTCAAGCAAACAATTAGTTTCCTGAAAAAGAAAATTCTACAGTGCATGATATAATGAACTTGAGTCAAGAAACCAAACTTTTTAGGACAAGCAAAATAAATTTAAAGGTGATATATAAAAAAGTATGCTCGACTAGATATTCTGTGTTTTAGAATATTTATTTGTTTATATTCTAAAATGCAGAATATCTAGACGAACATACTTCATTTAGAGATCACCTGCAAGTTCATTATGCTTGTCCTGAACAGTCTGGTTTCTTGACTCAAGTCCATTATACCGCGCACCATAGAATTGATTAGTAGAATCAAGTAGAGTGCGAGATTGCTCACCACCAAACATGGCTTCCATCTCCAATACTCTACTTCCCTAACACAAGTGAACCATCTCTTATTTCTACGTTTGGCAGGAGTTGGGGGGTGCACTGAAGGTGCTTTGTTGCTACTTTGCAGAAATAAGTGATTCTGTCACCTTGTGTTTTTAAGCCCTACCTACATTATCTTTATAATATTCCTACATTTCTTATTACGAAGCTCAGATTTTTAATATCTGTGACTTATACATCGTCACTGTCATTCTTGAAGTGATAAAGTACAATATCAGATAAATTGGCAATTTTCTTGCAAATAAGAAATGAATAAACCTGAAACACAAGCAAACAATTAGTTTTCCTGAAATAGAAATTTGATTAGTAGAATGAAATACAGTGCGAGATTGTTCACCACCAAACATGGCTCCCATCTCCAAAACTCTATTTCCCTAAGATAAAAAAGTTGCTAACAAATAAGTGAACCACCTCTTATTTCTACGTTTCACAGGGGGCGGGGGGTGCACTGAAGGTGCTTTGTTGCTACTCAGCAGAAATAAGTGGTTCTGTCACATTGATTTTTACACCCTAACATGTTCATTATTTACACTACTCCCTTATTCTTTTTCACTAATAAACCTATAGTTTAGGAGCCAAATGCAAAAATAATGACAATATTAAACGTCAAACTTTTATCGTTATATATTGTCAAATAATGATTTTTTTGCAATTGGACCATATTTTTTAATTATAAAATTAAACCCTAAATCAACAAGTAAACAATAATCACTAGCACTGAAAGATAAAACATTTATTAGTGCAGTGAAGAAGAGTGCGAGATCGTTCACCACCAAACATGGCTCCCGTCTCCAAAACTCAACTTCCCTAACCTAAAAAAAAAATACAAATACTCTACTTATTTCTACTTTTTGCTGTGGGAGGGGATGTGCTGGTGCAGCTACTCAGCAGAAATAAGTAGTTGTGTCATTTTAAAGCTCTGCCTAAATCATTCTAATATTTATCACCACTCAACGCAGATTCATTCTCTAATTTGTGTGCAACGTATATCCTGGAGGTTGAATGCAAAGACAAAGTTTAAAAACAGCATTCTAGACTAAATGCTGTCCGATCATTAAACATTGTATTAACAATCAACCCCCTTATTACAGGAGTTGAATGCAAAGATGAAAATTAAATATAGACAGCATTCAAAGCCATAACTTAATAGCAGTAAATGTAGTCAAAATTAACATTTTCCCATTCAGCCCTGGCTATTTAATTCCATAAAATAAATCTCTAAATGCCTAACAGACAAGCCCTTACAGGGTCTAAGTATCGTAGAGTAATTAAACATCGCATTTAAATTCAACATCCTCCATTATTGGAGTCAGCACAACTGCTCGCAGTCAACCATAGCTGTTGTAGTTCCATTAACAGCATTTTAAAGGAATTGAATATCATTTAAAATCAAGCATCTCCATTTCTGGAGTCAAACACAAACAGACAGCAATCAAATAGTACAACTGCTGTCCAAAAATTGTTGCAATTAACGCTGGACATTTCAATTCCACCAAGATTAAAGAAAAAATCTCTAATTGCCTAACAATGAACCTAAAATTAGCCTTCACTTCTATTAAAATATGCAGCCGAAGAAAGAAGAATCCTGAAAAGTTCCTGCAAAAAAAAATGGGGTACGAAAAAATGCAAGACTAATGGAAAGAACAGGCAACCTTCAATAGCCTTTCATGAATATTTCTTGATTTTACTTATAACATTAAAAAAAAATACTTTTATGAAAATTCATAAGTATATTTAAAATTACCAAATCTCAAAATCAAAATGATTCTAAAACTAACATTGAATTAAATGTTATTGAAAATAACCTATAGTTCTCTAAACCAATTAATATTTGTCATTACTGTCATATTCACTTCAATTAAGTATTACTTGAATTGCAATATTTACTGTTAAGATTAAAACTAAATGCTTCACACCTCTCCTCACATCCAAGTAGACCGCAGTTTCAAAGCTTTGGTGGCTTCTTGGTGGTCTACTGGATATGAAGCATTCTATCTTAAATTGACACTCAGTGATTTCTTCCTATAAAAGTTCAACACAAGTAAAAATGTTATTTAAAATACTTGGGTAATGAAAGTGCCACAGGTTGCCGATTCTGTAAAGGTAGCAGCAACTCGCATTAAGCGAGGTGCCTCACAGGGCTCTGCTGCTCAAACAGCGTTACCACCGACCCTAGCCTTATATTTGGGGACACTAAACATGGTCTGGCAGTAACGCTGCTTGCTTACTGCAGACTGCATTGCAACACCTGTACCAGTGCATCCAAACTGCTTGACTGAACTCTTCGCTATCTCACTTCTAATTGTATTCCATATTTAATGTTAATCTGCTCTACAAAATGCCAACTCTAGTCTTACAATCCTTGACCTAGAATCTTTATTTTGCAGATAAAACAGTGATTCAGTAGTTTATACTCAATCTAGAATTATTTAATAATGCAACTACTTTATGTTAAAAATTGTTACTATGTTTTAAAATTAATATTTAATATATTTAAGTCCCTGCATCTTAATTGAATTATTATAAATTTAAAATAAATTATTACAATCCAAATGACACCAAATCTATAAATTAGTTATTATTATTGATTTCATACATCTCAATGATGGATAAATCATATTTGAAGAGAAAAATTATACGCTCAGACCGGGACTTGAACCCAGGACCCTTGGTTCTCTAGACCAAGTGCTCTACCAACTGAGCTACCTGAGCAAGTACCGATCTAAACGCAAATCTTTCTCTATATACATTGTAATTCCCGTCCACCAAATGCTATGAAGCCATGCTTCTATCTTGCAAATGGCGGCTCCTTTATTAAGAAGAAATATTTGGGAATTATACATTACAGCCAATACGGCTTTTTCCATGTTATTATTATTGATTTCGTACATCTCAAATATGATCTATAAATTAGATTGAAATTTACACATGATTATAATATTTGTATTCATTATCATTTGCCACATTCAAAATTAATATATTTTTAAAATTTCTAACCAAGAACTTTAACTCATTTCCAAGTTGATTCTGTTTTGCTAACATTCAGTCAAGCAGTTGATACAAATTTAGATTTCCATTGCATTATTGGAACTGCAATGTTGTTAACAAATTAACCATAATTTTGAATAATATATATTTAATTTCAAGTTATTTTATCTTTAAATCAAATTATATCTTGAAAGCACAATTACCCATGTTATATAAATTATAAAGAAATTATTATGAATGGGTAATGTTCAAGTTTATCAAAAATAACATCAAAAACTCTACGAAAAATGTTGATTATTTTTTTGTATTTTGCAAGAAGCAATAATAATGGTGTTATTCAGAATTTGTGCCCCTCTTAAATTAACCTAACCTAACCATTCTATACGCGGGTAATAAATATTGCTCCAACAAGATTACAAATATCTGAATAAAACCATGTTAATCTGGTACAGGTTATTGTTCTGCATATCATGCAGTGAAATATTTTATACCCTTTGCTCTTCAAAAATGCTGAAAAAGTCTACAAAAAAAATATTGTGCTACATAAAAAAAAGAAATACTACGTCCAAAAATGGGAATAAAACTGTGAAGCCATAAGTGATTATCAAATTATTTGAGTTTGATCTTACCTCATTAATTGTGTTGTTCAGAACATGTTTCAATATGTCTTCACATCAGCTTTTTCAGTCATGAGCTGACGATAAAATGAAAACATATTCAAACATAAAAATGTAAAAAATTCTTTCCATTAGGAGACAGGATATGGGGTGAGATGGAAAGAATTTTATTTTAAATGTCAAATTAAATGTCGTACTGATATTTCCTATAACAGTTCCAAATTGAAACGTTCTCAACAGCATCAATTCATGAGGTAAGATGTTAGGATTCTAATTATTGTAAATAAAACACAATGTTGCTCTTTATTATATTCTTTATTTATTAAATTAAGAATTAAATTAACGTTATTACCTCATCTCATATCCTTTTTCTTCTTGACTGCAGTTTCGGAGCTTATCTCCATCATCAGTAGCCTCTGGTCAACCGGTTTTATGTCGTTTCTTGGCGGTTTTCTTCTTACTTCTATCAGTGGACTGATGTACCTCTGGATTCGGTCAAAATTTGCAGGAGTTTCGAAATTCATGAGTTTATCTTTCTTGCTTTTTTGGATGTGGATTTTTCCCACTCACAGAAAAAATCCACATCCAAAAAAACAAGAAAAATAAACTCATGAATTTCGAAACTCCCGCAAATTTTGACCTGATCCAGAGGTTCATCGGTCACCGATAGAAGTAAGAAGAAAACCGCTAAGAAACAACATCACACCGGTCGACCAGAGGCTACTGATGATGGAGATAAGCTCCAAAACTGCAGTCTACAAGAAAAGGATATGAGGTGAGATAATAAAAAAATTTAATTCTTAAATTAAACCTCATAGTGTTCTTTCCCTGTAAAAGTTAAATAAATTTATTAAATTGTTTGAAATTCCATCTTTCAAATTTAAAAAAATTTGATACCATTAAAAGTGATTCCATGAAATATAAATTATATATATTTCATATAGCCTATACATATAAAAAAACTCAATGGCAGAACAGGCCCTTGGCCTACCAGCCAGCTGCTGGCCTCACATCCATGTGTTAATCACAGAGGTAGATGATTATCCAGCCAGTGTAGGGTGACATGTGGTCAGCATGTCAGTCTCCAGCCGTTACAGCTGCTTTTCTCAACCTGGAGCCGCTACTCATTGTAGCTACCCAAAGGCCTCATTGCTGAGTGGGCCCTGGTCCCATACTGGCCGAAATTTCATGAGAAAATTTCTTCCCCCATGGGAATTCGAACCAGCGCAAGTCCTGTAGCTCTGTGCAAGGCATCTTGCCTTAACCACTCGGCTGCAGAGCGAGACTATAGTCATCTTTAATCATTCTGTATTATTTTATTTCTTGAAGTTTGTAAAATTTGTAAATAAATTTTACTTTTATTTATATATAACTCACAACCAATAACTTCCATTGGGCACAATCCCTACTAGATACTTTGCCCGTGGAATATTGTTGCACTTATTACTAATAAATTATTAACTAAATGCTTCACATTTTTATACCCATGTCTACATTTTACATACCGAGGAATGAATTTTTTTATTTACTATTTTAAACTTCAATATTTAAAATTAAATTATGCAAAATATCCTTTAATAAAAATTTACAGAATCTAAGAATTTAACAATTATTACAAAATCAGTTTAGTATCTTTATGAATGAAGACTAATATACAAAAACATGTCCACCAGATTCAAAACTTAATAAATATGAAATTCCTTTAGTCATTGAGTTTATTTCTAGTTAAGCTAAGATTTCAAACAAAAATATACATTCTCCAAATTTTAAGAGCAATAAAAATATTTGATTCATACAACATTTTATTATAAAAAAATAATTTTATAATGTCTAAGCAATTTGATTTTTTCTTACAAATTCATTCCTTCTGACGTATTCTAGCGACGATCTGCCTCAACCCTAACTACTGTCTACAGATATTTTAACAAGGGAACTGTCATGCTGAGACCTAACTACGTATTTCAAACTAGTTTAACTACGTACTCCGAGGCATGCTCATCACAGTCTGTGCTCTGTAACATTTCTACCAGCTCTGAATTTTGTTTCTACTGCATAACAATTGCAGTCTTCAGCCAACAATATCAACATCATCATCATGAACAAATTCGTTTTAGGCCATGTGGCCTGTACGGTAAACCTAGCGAAGATGGTCTTGATCTTTCCACCGATGTTTTGGTCTTCCTTGGTCCCTACCGAGGAATGAATTTAAAATTAAATTATATTATATCAACATTTCTTGATAAACATGATGTAGTCTACAATGAACCTGACTTTAAAGATTAAAATCATTCAAGAATTTAAAAAAATTGAATTGTAACTGACTAGCGCTATCTATTTCTATCTATCTTTGGGTTTTTACAGCTGCTGCCATCTTCCCATGCCAAACCTCCAAAGCCTATGATCTTGGGCATCTTCAATGCTTAGCCCTCTTGCTTGCATTAATGTCTTCATGTTTTCCTTCCATGTTAACCCGTTGGGTGGGCGTTACGTGAATATCCGTCTCAAGAAAGCCTTCACTCGGTGGGAGTTACGGATATATCCAACGAGATATATATTATTTTTTTCCTAAGTTATTTGGCGATTATGGAACGCAAAATTTTGAAGATCTGTTCTGTATGGGTATGACATCTAGTGTGATTTTTTTCAACCCCTTTTGACCGGTCTCTTAACAGTTTCTTATTACGAGAGTTAAAATCACGTATCATGTATGCGCGCAAGAACGGACTAACGTATATCGGTAACTGGCCAGCTATATAACATTCATGATAAAATATTATTCACTAGACGTGTTCAGAAAAAAAAAACAGATACCGTCTGTTTGCTCAACATAATATATCTCTCAACTCAGATTAGCCTTAAACCTTAATGCAAGAACGGTCTAAGTTAATGAAAAAATAATAACTCTGGTACAGTTTCTTGTAACTTCTCATTCACACGTTTAAATGAGAGGTCTGTCTTTTATCACATTAGAAAAATATTGCACAAACATTCAATTGGGGTTGCTAACTTTTACCTTCCATTCTCCAGTCTTGAAGTAACTAGTTCAAACGTCTTATTTCGCTTCTAGTTTTTTTTTTTTTCACTTCATCATATTTTTTTTATAAGCTACTTACAATTTATTGAAAATATGAGTGTTTTCTAAAATGAAGTTATGTAGCATTCATAATACTAACAACAATAATAACCAGTGACTTCTCAACACACCAGTGTTCAATAACACCACTGATAATATCTGATGACGTCAATAATCACTATTACTACAATAAAATCTACGAATTGTACAGATATATATTTTTACGGTATATTAAAGTTCTAAAAATAAAAAAAATTGCGATTATTTGTAATAACTCAAAACTGACAATATTTAGTAACGCCACTGGTCATATTTTAATATTTACACAGTGTTAAAAGAGATTGTATATTTACATTATAAACTTCGGAGTAATTTGCCAATATAAATTAATTCATTAATTTATACATATATCCTAAATGCTTAGTTTATATCGATGTAAGACTTGAAATAACGCCACTGATGACAGACACCATGTAACGCCAGAGTTAACATTTATTGCATTTAAGAGATTTGCATACTTTTTAATATTCATTACATGTAATATAAATAATGTTTTCCAAATTACTTTTAAATTGAACATGAGAAGACACTTGTGCCGTTTTTGTACTAAAGTTGAACAAAATAAAAATATGAAATTTCGATTAAAAAATATGACCATATGAAAGAGAATGGTTGTTTTGTATAATATTTGATGGATATGTTACAAATGTTTACTCCCTGTATTTTTTATAATATTTTAAATTAAAGGAAGAAAAGGCTCCCCACAGAGCTGTAGAACTGCACTAGCTAGGTCCCCAGTTAAGGGGTTAACTTCAGTCTCCCTCTCTTCCTCCTTCTGGTCGGATGCCATTGATATAGTTGCTTTGGCCATCGCTCATCTTCCATTCTTAAAACATGTCCTAACCACTTCATTTCCTTCTCCTCAATTCTTTCAATTATGCTCTCTTCTGCTTCCATTATGTTTCTAATTTCCTTATTTGTGACATGTTCTAATTTCGACTTTCTGGCACTTCTGTGTAAATAATCCATTTCTAGAGCTATTAGCCTATTCTTGTAGTACTTATTGATTGTCCATACCTCACTTCCATACATTGCAACAGATTCCACCAATTTTTTACCAATACATTTTTTTGTGTCTTTCCAAATATGCTTATCCCACCATATGGAATTTAACGATGATATTATTTTGCTACTCAATTCAATTCTATGTTCTCTTTGCCTATACCTTCAATGTTATCCATAATTATTCCTAAATATTTAGTTTGTTTCACTTGCTTTATTTGGATTCCTTCCTCCAATATTAAATTTTCTCTTTCATTGCTATTTACTGCCAGATGTTCTGTTTTTTGTAAATTTATTGTGAGACCCCATGATTCATATGTGTTTTTCAACCTTTTTATCATGAATTCCATATCAAATTTGTCTTGTGCTAAAATCAGTTGATCATCAGCAAATTGTAATGTCAGCAAAAATATGTTGCCTATTGGGATCCCCATACCTTTGCAGCTTTGTTTCCATTTCAATAATATAAAATCTACATAAATATTAAATAAAATTGGTGATAGACTGCACCCTTGTTTCAATCCCTTTGTGGTTTTTATAGGATTAGATATTATGTTTCCAATTTTAACATAAGCGGAGTTACCTTTATAAATTTGTTTAATAATTTCTGTTAGCTTTCTATCAATATTGTATTTCTCTAATACTTCCCATAATTTGTTCCTTGCTATCAAATCCAATTGTTCATGACCGTGCAGACATACTCTCCATATATTCCTATATTCAGCCAAATGTATTCCAATTATTCCCTGTATAACGTACTTCATTCAAATCATGTTTAATGTTATTCTCCCACCTCATTCTTGGCCTGTCTACTGGATGCTTTCCATCTGATTTTCCTACAAGATGCTCCTTTCATTCCCCATTTGTGCCACGTGTCCTGTCCATCACAGTCTACAAGACTTAGCTGTTCTTATTACATCTGGTTTCCTATAAAGATCATGTAGCTCACTGCTATGTAGACTTCTCCATTTTGGTCCAAACATTTTCCTAAGAACTTTATTCTCAAATAGTCTTAATATATTTTCCCTCTTGCCTGTCCACACCTACTGGATGTGAGAAGAGAGAGTCCGTATGTTCTGAGGTAAAACAGGTACATAACTGGACGTGTGCTACCAGCAACATTATGTACGGCATCTCTACACCAGTGTTGCCACTATTGAAGTTCTAACCCTCATAATGTTACTTCCTATCATCATTTATTTTAAATATTTATGACTTATTAAAACTGAGTAGGCAAACAGTGAAGTTGAGCTGATAGAATAGTTACTGAACCAAGGCACTGTGATAAAAAAAAAAAATTCATGACTTATTTTGGTTGGTCCCTCGGTGGTTGATTCCCTCGTAGCACAAGATGACGGGCAAGAATGTGGGTAAAAGAAAATAAATTAATTTGTGATCTTTAGCAAATTAATTGACTATCAATACTAAAAAAACCTAACTATCTCAGTCTTTCTTATATTGACTAATTATTGAACTATCAATAGGCTAATATTTGCTAATTTTAATTCCTTATATTTATTTGTTTACAGTTACTTTAAAATTTTTTTTCAAGAATAAACTTAATACTTGTGACTGAGCTACATCAGACCTGAACCTGTCACTTGAATCTACGAAGATTACCATCATTTATCAAGTTCTACATTTTAAAAATTGAAAAATGTTGAGAAATTAACTTTTCAATTGTTTACATCAATACATTTTTATAAGAATTATTTTTGATAAATTTAATTTTTGTTATAAATTTATGTCTAGCATCAGAATGCAAGCAAATTTACAAACTTGATCCACATGGAAAGAATGTACCAAATTGACTGTACAAGTTAAGAAAACTTATGAAGAATACATATTGAAGATTGCAAGAAGATCCACGGAAACGACCAGAATGCACGTACTCGCTAATCAAAGAATTTGAAAGAAACCATCTATCAAAATAAAATTTATGTTGAAGACCAGACAACCAATTAACATCTGAAACCTCTTTGCAAGCGTCCACAATTTTATTAACAAACCAACTCCAGGCTAAGAAAATCAACAAATGCCTAAAACCACCTTCAAGATGATGAAAATTCACTTACAAACCATAAGACATTGCAACACCAAAGACAAACAAAAATTAATAAAATTATATGCCACAAAAATTCCAGAAAAACTATCACAATTCCCAAGCCAATTGCAGAAGAACAAAACTATACCACAAAAAGAGTCAGATACAACAAATGTAGAATAACGAAGCTATATATCACAAAAATATATATATCAGATGACAATACAACAATTGCCTAGTCAAATATAAAAAGCAACAAAACTGTTTAATACAAAAATTCCAGGAAAAAACAAGGCGAGATAATACACTTCCCAAGACACAAATGACCATATGGATAACAAAGTATAAACAAATTCATGAAAAATGTGAAGACTTGTTTGACTAAAATGTCAATATTTTGAAACCTTAACAAAATTGTGGAGCAACACAAAATGTGAGTGTTTTAAACTACAGATGATATAGTTACACGGCTTGCATTCTGTACACTAAAACATGACATTAATCAAAATACTATCAAAAATTAGTTCAAATTACATTAGAGTATAAATAAAATATTATTTTGTAGAACTTGGTATATATTGGTAACAAGCACTGTCTAAAAGTAATATTGTTTAATAATCAAGTATTAATTAAATAATTGTTTAATATTAAAAGCTAGAGGGAGGGGGGGGGGTTGAGAAGGACATCACTGCACTTCACACGACACATCTGAAAATAAAACAAAAAAATAAATAGAAAATACATTATAGCAATATAAGGAACAATACAGAAATTTGAAGAGAGAAATTATATGCTCAGCCTGGGATTTGAACCCGGGACCTTTGGCTTTCTATGCTAATGCTCTATTAACTGAGCTACCTGAGCACTCCAATCTAAATGTAAATTTTTCTCTGATACATTAATTCCTGATTGTCAAATGCTACAAACCTTTGGTCAATAATGCAAATGACAGCTTTTTTAAGAATACATTTATTGAGAATTTAAAACTACTTTATAAAGTCAGTAGGGCTTCTTTAGATGTCTTTATTATTAATTTAATATTTCTCACTGAAGGACAAATTATATTTGAAGAGAAAAATTATACACTCAGACTGGGGTTTAAATCCAGGACCTTTGGCTTTCTGTGCTAATGCTCTACTGAGCTACCCGAGTACTCCAATCTAAACACAAAATTTTACCTTATACATTGTTAATTCAATTTTTAAAAAAATTAAAAATTTGTATGGACTGCAGTTTCAACAATAGTTGTTCCTAATTTCAGCCATCTTTACGATTTCAATTTTCACTTTTACCTTCACCTTCTGAACTGCCATCTAGTGTTAATTTGATGAACTTTGAGATTAAATCTCGCTCGCTGGGAATTTGGAATTAATAGTTTGGGAAAGTATATACATGTTAAGAACAAATTTAGATCCATAACTTTTTTAATTCCCAGCAAGCAAGATTTAAACTAAGTTCATCAAATCAACACTAGATGACATTATAGAAGATAATAGTAAAAAAGATGGCAGAAGATAGAACTGTTCCTGAAACCGCAGTCCTGTGCTATAAAGAACAAGTGAGATGAACAACACATTAATTTGAAACCCTCCATGTTAATTCTCAACATAACTTTTATTAAATAAATTACTAAAATTTGTTCACATTGTTAACATACACGAGAAACTGCACTTTATGCCTCACCATGAATTCTTCTTAAGTCCTGCAGAATAGCAGTGCGTATGCGCAAGGTTATGGCAGGATAATCTGTGCAGTTGGTATGACCAACCTTTGCAATAAATCTCCAAACGTGCTTTTTAAAATGGATGTACACCAACTCCTAATTCATAAGCTTTTTCACTTCACGGGCTAGGTTCTGCCTCACAGTTGTTCTGTCCATCTTTTCACTGCTCTTCCTACATTCCTTGAACCTTTTGGCTTGTAGTTAAATGCTGCTTTTGGTAATCTTGTTACATTCATTAGTTCTACATGTCTAAACCATTTATCTCTATATTCTTTGATTTTATCATTCATGGATAAATATTTAACTCTGTTCTTATATCTTCATTCTTTATCCGATCCAGTCTTGTGCAGCCTTTTGTTCTTCTAAGGAAGTTCATTTCTACGCTTTGTATTCTACTTTGTAATTTTTTGGTCATTATCCAAGTTTCACTCCCATAAAGTAATGCAGGAACTGCCAATGTTTTTATAAAACTTCAATCTACTATCTCTTCGTTTTTGTTCTTTATTGTTTTATGTATAGTTCCACATATCATTTGAAATTTTGACAGTTTCACATTTATGTCTCTTTCCGTTTGTGTGTTTATAGTAAAATTACAACCTAAATAATTAAAATTTGTTACTTGTTCCAGAGGTTTGTTGTCTATTATTTTTGATCTTATATATTTATTTAATTGGCCATGGTGGACTAGTGGTTATGTTTCTTGCCTCTGGTCCCGAGGGTCACGGGTTCAAACCTGGCCGGGGTCGATGGATTTTTTAGGACGGAAAAATCCAATGAGCAAGTCCTCCGGGAAGGACTTTAAGCCATGGGTCCCAAGTCTGAAGATTTTCAGGCTCATAAAAAATCCTTAAGCCTGAATGAAAAGGCCTCTAAGCAAAATTTACCGAATTTTCCTGACCTAGTATTATCTTGGTTTCCTAGATGTCAGTATGAGGCAGAACGCTGACCACGGACCACTCAAAATTACATCTATACGAAAACAAGTGTAACTAAATTAGTATGGTTCAAATTCTTCCCTGTAGGGGGAGAGCACCTAAATCTCTGTAAAGGGGAAACATAGGCTTACAATACAATACAAAATATATTTATTTCCCCAAAATGCGATTTTTTTATTTTTTTTTATTTTAGAATTATATTCTTGGCATAACTGATTTAATTGATGTAAAGAGTACATCATAACCTAACAAAGTAAATCATTTACGTATTTCAATAATTACCCCTTCTTAACCTAACAAAAAAAAAAGGTGGTGCAATTTCTTATTGTAAAGGTTGGTCATACTGGTAGCACAGATATGTCATGCTATCTGTTGACATGGCCTTGCGCATGCACACTACAGTTCTATAAAACTTAGAAGAAATGATTGAGAGATTTCACCTACTGTACCATGGGTGCCGGCCAGATGGTGCAAGGGGGTGCACTTGCACTCCACGTCAGGAAAGAAAATGCACAGAACAATTTTAGCTTTCCCAATAAATTGTACCCTAGAGAATAACAGTGCATATGCATGTGAGTTTATAGAGTCGTCTCTAAGTGGAACCGCATATCTTTGAAGTCCTACAGAAAGTTTATAGAGCTGTCACTAAACGGCAGCACGTAGCTGATGGCCAACCTTCGCAACAATTTTCCAAATGTTTATTAGAAATGGATGTACACTAACTTCTCACTTCCTGACCTAACAAAATTAATTTCATGCATATTATTTACTGAAGTGTACACTAACATTAACACTAACCTAACAACATTAGTGTAACTGAGTTGTTGTTGGAGGCAACTTTGGAAGAGGAGGGAAATGGCTACTGGATATCACAATATTGCCTAAAAATTTTGTAATATTACCGTGTTTCTCGTAAATAAATGAAAACCTAAAAATTATAAAATAATGTTAAGCATCGTTGAAAAACATTAAAAATATAACAATATGTCAGTAAAGACAGAAGTAGTATGTTACAAGAATATACTATGGAAAGGTAATGTACTGTTGAGCCCTAATATTACTGGGTTTTGTATAAATATATACATGAAAATTGTAAAATAATGTTTATAAGTATCATTGAAAAACATTAAAAATATAACAAAACGTTAGTAAAGACAGAAGTACGAAGAGAAACACAAGGGAAAGCTAATGTGCAGTTGAGCCAAATATTTTAATCAAGTCAGTTTAAATAAAAATTCACCCCCCCCCGTCAGGAAAGGAAATACACAGAAAATAATTATCAAAAACCCGTGTGATTTGAATTGACATAGCATAAATGTACAACTATAAATTATAATTTATTAGTAAGTCCACCATTGGTCTGGAGGTAGCGTGCTGACTTGTCATGCAGCGGACCTGGGTTCGATTACCAGTCGGGACAGGCTCCTGGGTGAGGTACTTTTTTGGGGTTTTTCCTCAGCTGCAAGAGAAATATCAGGAACCTTTGAGGTAAATGGTTCCCCAAAAATCATCCGGCCATCATCATGTTTCACTGGTGTGGAAAGTAACTGGAAGCTACCACACCTATAATTCCTTAGTAAAGCTGCAAAGCATAGCATGAAAATGCTATGATTGCAGTAAAAGACCTGCCCTCGGGCAGAATTACTATGGATGGATGGATGGATGGATGGAAGGATGGTTAGATTTCATTAGTTGATAGTATAGTGTGTAGATGCAGATGCACCACCTGACGGTGCCTATGTAATCTACACAAATAAATATTTAACAATTGTAAAGAACTCTTAAGAATTGTTAGAAAATGTTAAAATAATAGGAAATGTTGGTGGAAGCCAAAAAAGTAAATAGTGCAACAGTGACACATGAATATTGCATGATGTAAGATAGTAAACTAATCTATAGTTGAGCCAAAAATTGTTCACATCGTTAAAATATATTAAACATATAGCAACCTATGATATTCTCTATGGCAAGTGGGACCCGGCATTAGTGTTTGTCCCTAGAGGACAGGTCTACTACAAACATACCCTGTTTTCTTCTATCCCTCCCGCCCATTAGGGTAAGTAAAATCATCAGTAGCACCACTACAGCCCATTCAAGCTTCTACAAAATTCTAAAAAATGTTTTTAAATTTATCTTCTTCTACTTCATGAAATTAGGCCTTTTGACCTGTTTTCACATCAAGTTGGATTTAATGAATCTTCCCATCTAGTAAATGGGCATCCAACACTTCCTATTGGTTTGTACTTTAATAACAGCTGAGGGATTCTATCTGTAGGCATTCTTTTAACATGTTCATACCAGTTGTTTCTCATGTTGCCAATTCTATTTGTTAAATTAAATATATTTAAGTATTTTCTAATATCTTCACTTCTTTTCAGTTCAAAATTGTCACACCTGCTACTGAACGTAAGAACTTAAATTCTGCAGTTTCTATTTTTCTTCCGTCTGAACAGTTAAGAATCCAATTTTCACTTGCATATGTTAAGACAGGCACTGACATAATTTTATAAAATTTTAATTGTGTTCTCCTCAAAGTTTTATTTTTCAGGTCTGTTTTATAGCATCACACATTCTATAAAACTTATTTAATTTAATATCAATATCTTCCTTCTGGCAGTTTGATACGTTGCATCCTAAATAATTGAAATTGTTCACCTGTTGTACTATACTGTTATTAATACTGATTTTACACCTCGTATGGTCTTTCCCGGTGAATGCCATTACTTTCAATTTACTTCAGAGATTGTCATATTGAATTTGTTTGTCATTTCATATAATTTATACACTGCTATTTGTAATTTATCTTTTGAAGAGTTGAAGATTTTTCATAAGTAATACCACGAGTGATTTCCAAATTATCGATAAATTCACGACTCACGAAGTGAGGAGTGAATTTATCTAGAGAATTTGGAAATCAAGAGTGGCATTTGTTAGGACTATTTAACGAATAAAATTAAGCTGTTTACTCACAAATCATTATTTAACTGTAGTTATTTCAAAATATTTATATATTTAATGCAAACGGCAATGTTTGAAAACAAATGAGAAACGATAGGTACGCTTCTACTGCTTCTTTTGTTTATCACTGCAACCAGATCATACTATTTATTGCCAAAGGAACGCAATATTGTAAGAATGCTCTCTAGTGGAGAAAAAATGAAACATCAATCTGTATATTAATTCATTTCTGATGTCGTATGATGTAAATATTACAATTATATTTTTCTGGATTATTACCTGGGAAAAAATACATTTAAGAAAGTCAAACAGTGGTTTCTTTTTTTGGTGGTATAATAAATTGCTACAAATGTTGACATGTATGCACTATATATACAATCTGGTAGCCGTATTTCTTATAGGCTCAGTCACTGCAAAATAACGGTCAGAACCTGTTCAGAATATTAAAAAGGAGGAGCTTTGTTTAATATATGGTAATTATAACACTGATAAATATTTCGTGAAACACGACTCTGATTGGTTGTAAAACAGAAATCATTGAAACGTGATTGGTCATTGACTCCCATTTGGGGCATGAGTTAAATAGTCAGCTCAACTGCATTTCTACTAGCGCATGATTTTTCAGTTATATTGTTGTAAACTATAGCTCTTCTTCTGTATTTACTAACATTATTTAATATTTTAAACTTTTTCAAACAATTTTTATAACATTATTAGACAATTTTGAAGTATTTATTTAAATATGCAAATCGCAATATTATGACACTGTTAGACAATATTGTGATGCTAACTGCTATTTTCTCCACAGAGTATTATTTAGTCTATGATTTTTCTATCCCTTTTTTGGGTTATCACTGGTTGGATCAGCGTTAGGGAGTGATAAGTGTACACCCATTTTTAGTAAACGTTTGGTAATTTTAATATCATTAATATATTTTTTAACAAAGATTTGGGGATTTATTGCAAATATTGGTCATTTAAATTTCATAGCAACAGATAGAAATCAAGGATGATAATTGATATGTGGTTCGATTGTGGGTTATCGCTGGCTTTATAAACTCTGGCGCATGCACACTGTTGTTCTATAGGACTTTGAAAATATTTCACGCTAGTTTAAGTGCAGTTTTTCCACTACATTTTAATAAAATGACTATACTGTAATATATATATTACAAACCACAGTGGGAAGTAAAACCACTGTCGTCTATGTATACTACGTACAATTTATATACAAAAAAATACCCAAAAGTTTGTGTTAATATACATTATACGAAACAAATCACTGAATTTTAAATGAACTGAACTTTATTTGAAACAATATAAAACAAATACTTGCTGCCATTTTATAACTAATTGGTCTCACGACCTCCTGTAGTTTCAACTAATAACCATTGCCCACACTTTTAACATTAGTCAGTTTTATAATTAACACAAATATTTCCAACAAAGATGATATTTTACTATTATTTATTATTTTTAAAACACCATCGCGCAAAAAATGTACAACACACGTTTGTGAAGTGTTTTACAGATTTTCAGAAATTAAAAACTGAGCGATAGTGAGGTTATTAAACAGTTTCCTCGATTGTGTAAAAACCACTTCCCAACCCTCCATCGTAATATACTATTATATTGTTTCTACGACACTAAACATGAGGCTAGGATTTATATTAATTAAAAATATAACAATACTCATAAAGACACGTGGACTGCGATCGGCAGGACAAGTGACATGAACGGGGAATGAAAGAGGGACATGGAATAATAATGTAGGAAAATCGGGGGAAAAACACCCAATTGGTAAACCAAGAATGAGATGGGTGAATAACATTAACTATGATTTGAGGGAAGTAGATTACGGAGTATAAGGAGATAATTGGAAAACATTTGCTCAGGATAGGGATGTATGGAGAGTTGTCAGCGCGGACAGGATTCTACGGATTTGATAGTGTCAGCAAGTTAACATTACAGCATTTAAAGTAAATTTATATGTTAAATATTTTATTATATTAAAAATCGCTATAGATGTAGCAATGTTCAATATTTCACAACGAAACTCGGTATATTCAAATAAACCGAGGTAGGTATATAAAAAATCCACGAAATCTATTAGAAGTGGGTTTTACCCGAAATTAAAAATTGGCGGTTAATTGCGGTTTTGTATGTACAAATAATGCGCTACAAACCGGAAGGTTGAGGGTTCGAGTCCCGCTGGGGTCAGGATTTTTAAACTGACCCAAACCTTCTGGTGACACCATGGCCCTGGGGTCGACTCAGCCTCTAACGGAAATGAGTACCGGATGTTTGTTCTGGGGTAAAGGCGGCCGTCACGCAGGGCTGACAAGTGCCGATTGTCTAGAAAAAGTGGGTGTATATATATTTATTCACAACGAATACAAAAACCAAAAATGGTATTTATCCACTCTCATTATGTCAAATTTCAATCAAATCTATTTATAAATCCATTTCATTTTCAGACTCACAAGGAACTTAAAAATGTATTAAAATAAAAAATGCATACTTAATTTATTTACGTAGCAGCGAACATAAAGTATTAGTTTTGGTAACGGAACTGATCTTTTGATATAAAACCGCCTTTAGAAATAAATACAATTCTGAGCCAGTTTAAATAGACATATAATTGATGGAGATAACCTGATATTAAATGTTAGCCTACATTACTTAGTTCGAACGCTCTTTTTTAAAAGTTCCTAGATATGCGAACTGACATTAGAGCGAATATAAGTTTTCTTTAACTTTTTACGATTAAATATTAATATTGTGTAACAGTTGTAGAATTACAAAAATTAAAAATACAATATTTAATTTTAGGAAGTCTGGGAAAGCTGAAGATAAAACAGAATTGTTTTGAAACATGTTCAACATTAATATTGAGGTAAGATGTCCAGACCAAAAATAATATAATTAAAAATACAAACTTAATATATTACTTACCAAGCTAAGAACACTGGCTTGTTACACACAACACGGTTCTCTATGTTCTAAAACTTAAAAGATAGTGGTGGACATAGAGGTGGGGGAAGGGCGAAAAAACTCTTAATCCCATTGGCTGATACTGATGACGTAATTGCATTTATGTAAAATAATGAATATATTAGTTAATCTAAACAGCGTAATATGTAAATTTAATACAAATCCTGGCTTAATATTTAGTATGAGTTCCATGATTATTAAATATTTAATACATTCAAGTAAAACCAATGTTCCATTATTGCATGTCAGAGATCTTGGCGTGAGAAAATTGTTATCTGATTGGTTTGAGAATGATACGATTAGATGTAGCTAATAGCCGCGGCGTGCGCTGCTACGCGTAAACAAATGAAATTTGTGTTTTTATTTTTAGTTGAATAAATTTATATCGTAATTATTTTAGATACCCCGTGCGTCTGAGAATGAAATATGTAGATTTTAATGATATTTTAACTGTAATGGGACTGGATAAACAATATTTTTAGTTTTTCTATTTGGTACATAAATGAACTGCAAGCAACATAGCCTATAGTAGGTCATAGGAGAAAAGAATTTTCCAAATTCAAACCAGCAACAGCGAAGCGACCGCTAGAACGAGTTTTAAACTTTCGTTTCAGTTGAACTCCTACACCTAATGGTTTTAGAACATAATAGATAGCGGATAAACATTCGCCGTACCTGAAAACCTGCATGTATAAAGGTTTATAATGCGACGAACCAAATATGCCAGGTTCAATTTTTAATTTAAGATTTCGGATTAACTCCCACTTTTAATGGTTGGATTTCGCTGATTTTATATAACAACTACCTCGATTTTATATACTGAGTTTCGTTGTGAAACATCGAAAACTGCGATGGCTAGAGTGATTTTTTTAATTTTCGTCTCATATGAACTCCTGGAGCAGAATTGATGTGCCTAAAAACCTGTGTGTACAAATTTTCATGAAGATCGGTTAAACGGTTTAGAAGTCTATAATGGGCAAACAAAGAAAACTTTCATTTATATCCATCCATAGTAATTCTGCCCGAAGGCAGGTCCTTCACTGCAATCATAGCATTTTCATGCTATGCAACTTTACTAGGGAATTGTGCAGGTTGGTAGCTTCCCGTTGCTTTCCACACCGGTGAAGGATGATAATGATAAGGATGATGACCATATGATTTCGGGGACCGTTTGGGCCTTAAAGTTTTCCTGACATTTGTCTTACAGGCGAGGAAAAACCCCGATAAAAACCTCACCCAGAAAAACTGCCCCGACCGGGGATCGAACCCGGGCCCGCTGCGTGACAAGGCAGCACGCTACCTCGAGACCACAGCGGTGGACTTCCATTTATATACTGTATTATAATGAAATAATAAATATAATAAAAATATAGTTAAATAATAATGTTACAATTTTCTCCAATTCTCCATATGGTCCAACTACATCATTATCTATCTCTTTGCCAATTCTGCTGTTAAAATCACCAGCTAATATAATTTCTCTTGAGGTCCCGATCTCATCCATTATAGAATTCAATGTACTATAAAATTTATATTTTATTAAATAATTTTCGTCCTCACTAATTCCATATATTCCTAAAACCTCCTGGAGTCAGGGAATATGTTTATACATGAAGGAGAAACATCTACAACCAGGAGATTGGATGGACCGACAAAATTGGCTACTGGGAATTGGACGATGTCAAAGACATTAATCAACCGATGATCTATCTATATAATGTTACATACGTAAATTAATACATATCCTACCCTCATCTTTAAAACTAACTCAATGGCACTATCGAACCAGTAGGTTCATAGCCGCGCGGACATAAGCTCTCCATACATCCCTATCCTGAGTTAATGGTTTTCTAATCATCTCCTGTATAATATACTTCTCTCAAATCATGGTTAATTTTTCATTCCCCAATCGTTCCATATGTCCTGCCATCGCAGTCTACGAGACTTACCGTTCTTATTATATCCGGCTTCCCATAAATACCATATTATAGTTCACCGTTATGAAGTCTTCTCCATTCACCTGCCTGTTCATCTCTCTTTGGTCCAAAAATGTTCCTAAGAACTTTATTCTCAAATATTCACAATATTTTCTCCTCTCTTAAAGTAAGAGTGTATGTTTCACATCCATATAATAAAATTGGGAGAATAATAGTTTTATACATTTCCAGTTTAATGTTTTATAGGGAAGTTGGGACGACAAGAGTCCCTGTAATGCATAATAGTAAGGTCTATGCATTTCCAGAATTGAACCACATCTTTAGGGCCATGCACATAAGTTTTATTTTTATTAAATATTACAATAAAACCAAATTAAAACAACATTGCATTATCGTATTCGAATGACCTTACAAATTATTTTTATCGCGTAAATAGATTAATGCATTCATTTTTAGTGCGTAATATTTTACAACGCGTGTTAAAAGATAATTGTATTGATGTATAAAACAAGGAATTGCATCTAATATTATCGAAAATGTAGATATTAAGAAAAACATGATTTTAGGCTCTCAATCTCTGATGGTAAGGGCAGTGCTATATACTGTACTAGCAATGTTCATTGTTTAATATCGTACTGTTTTGTCAGTCCAATAATTCTCATATGAGTTTAATATAAATGCATAGATACAGTAGGTCCATACGTATATTTTATCATATAAAAGCGTATGTTTGTGGTTTATAAACTTGTAAACCACGCAAGATATCTTCATGAAAATTTGAATATACAGGATTTCAGGTACGGCGAGTGTTTAAACGCCATATATTATTCTCTAAAACTATTAGTTCTAGGAGTTGACCTGAAACTAAAATTTAAAAATCGCTCTAGCGGTCGCAATTTTCTATGTTTCACATGGAAACCAAGTATATCCTATTAAAATAAACAGAGCTAGATATTTCTCCAAAAATCAACTACATCCGACCGTTAAAAGTGGAAGTTTACCGGAAATGCGAAATTAAAAATAAACAATCTCCAGCGCCATGTTTGGTTCGTCGCAATGTATACCATACGATTTAAACAACCGGTAATTTCCTTTTACTTACTTACTTACTCACTGGCACTATCGAACCCGTAGGTTCATGGCCGCGCGGACATAAGCTCTCCATACGTCCCTATCCTGAGCTAATGCTTTCCAATCATTCCCTGTATAATCTACTTCCTTGAAATCATAGTTAATGTTATTCTCCCACCTCATTCTTGGTCTACCAACTGGGCGTTTTCCCTCTGGCTTTCCTACAAGAAGCTTCCATGCAAGTCACCCATTTCCCATACGTGCAACATGTCCTGCCCATCGCAGTCTACGAGACTTAATTGTTCTTATTATATCTGGCTTCCTATAAAGACCATGTAGTTCATTGTTATGTAGTCTTCTCCATTCACCTGTCTGTTCATCTCTCTTTTGTCCAAAAATTTTCCTAAGTACTTTATTCTCAAATACTTGTAATCTCCTTTCCTCCCTTAAAGTAAGAGTCCATGTTTCGCACCCATATAATATAACTGGTAGAATAATAGTTTTATATATTTTCAGTTTAACGTTTTTTGAAAGGAGTTGGGACATCAAGAGTCTCTGCAATGCATAATAACACGCATTTCCAGAAATGTCCTTTTAACTTATGCAAATTAAAATAAAAACTTTCAGTTTATTTAGGCGTAACAGCGCACGCCAGGAATATACTGTCTGTCCGATCTTCAAGAAAATGTGTACATACAATTTTTCAGATATTGCGAGTATTTAGCTGTCATCTATGAAGTTCTAAAACCAGGTGTATGAGTTCACTTGAAAGTTAAATTTAAAAATCGCTCTAGCGGCCGCAAACTACATAGCAGTGAACTACATTATATTTATAGGAATCCTGAGATAAGTCTCATAGACTGCGATGGGCAGGGGAATGGGGAATGAAAGAGGTGCATGGAAGGAAGATTCTTGTAGGAAAACCAGAGGGAAAACGCCCATTTGGTAGACCAAGAATGACACGGGACAATTACATTAACCATGATTTAAGGAAAGTAGATTATACAGAGGATGATTGGAAAACATTAGCTCAGGATAGGGATGTATGAAGAGCTTATGTCCGCACGGCCATAAACCTAAGGGATTCGATAGTACCAGTGAGTTAATTATAAGATATAAGTCACTTGGATATTATTGAAACAAAAGGAAACGTGGATATTCTGTCCTGCAATATGTTATCGCTGACTCATTCGTTTTTTAACCTTATACGAGATAGTGAAGCAGAAGGTAAACATCTGCAGAGTTGATGTAAGGCAGATGTAAGGGAACTAACATCAGATTCAAGGACAGTTTTATACACAACTCAGCAATAATCTGAACGTTTTGTTTACAAATAGATACCAACGTATAGTAACGAAATACAGCGAACCAAATTAATATTCAGGCAACATTATATTTACTCTTTCTTGTTTTATTTTATGCATAAAAAAACTATAATAATAATAATGTTTTATTAATTCTGCCAGAATTAAGAGCACAAAACCTTATTTTGCACACAACCCGCACAAATATCTACATATTAATACGTGAAGAAAAACTTTTTACCCCTTTTTAAGCAAATTGCGCGCACGGAGGAGTGTGTGTGATTTTTGGCATAATTAAAGTCCATATACAGAAGGAGTGGAAAAAAATAAAAATATGTATAATATCTGTTACAAATAAATTAAATTAAATTAATTGTCTCTAAGGAATGCATGTGTATTACTCATTCATTCGTGTACGCATTCATTTGTTTACGTTCATACTGAAAGTGCATTGTTGCAAAAAGAAAATTGTGCAGCAGCAATGTGAATTGACTTATTCTCGCGTATTTATTATTAATTGTTTTAAAAACGTGAGTACATTTTATTATATAAATTAAACTCTGTCTATTCAGTAATTTTATTACATTTTTTATATATTTACATATGCACACATACTTCTATTATGTCTCGACATAGAACATTGACGGGTCGAAGTGAGAGAAGAAGAAGGGATATATTCCCGTACAAATAATAATAGGTCAAATGCAAATTTATGTAGTATACAAATGACACGTTGTTTTTTTAAATATGGATTAGCCAAGTTATACCACATATTTCTTACCGTTCGTATTTTTTAAAAATAAATCGAAAATTAATACATATTTGAGGGGTTCCTGGCAAGAAAGTGCCAAGCCACATTTTTGGCAAAATTTAACTAGTCATGACATCTTGTAAAGTGAAGTAGTGATCCCACTAGGGGTAGTAGGAGGTTAAGGCTCCCACTTTTTCTGGACAATAGGCACTTGATGTCAGCCCTGCGTGACGGCTGCCTTTACCACCAGAACAAGCGTCTGGCGCTCATTTCCGTTAGAGGCTGAGTCGACACCAGGGCCATGATGCCGCCAGAGGGCTTGGGTCAGTTTAAAAATCCTGACCCCACCGGGACTCCAACCCTCGACCTTCCGGCTTGTAGCGCAGTGCCTTAACCACTAAGCTACTTGTAGGTAATATTATCTTGAATAGTCTAGTGTCAAGTGTTTCTGCAGTAAACTCAACATATGGTATTGAATTAAGTTTGTTTCTCTTGCCCTAATCTTTCAGGCATCTTCCATAACTGCAACAAAGGGAAATAGCTTGCAGAAATAAATTGTAGTTTTCTAGTCAATTAAATTATGGAGATACGTAGTGATAACAGCTCTGATTCTGAGAAAGAATTAACTTCAGAAACTGAAATACAAGCATATGTTGCTTGGCATTATATTGTCCCATAGAAGTCATAGATTTGCTGGTTAGAGAAATTATGAATTTATTTTTTAAATAATTTTTCTGGCCACATTTTAATTTTATATTATAAGTCATGATGCTAACCTTTAATGTCTAAAGTAATTATTATTTTATATAATCTAAATCATTACTTAATTAATAACTGCTGCTTGGTATTCAATATGCATATGACGTGTGTATTAGCGGATAATTGAAATTACCATTAATAATTAACTTTCTGACAAATAGGAATGAGATGTACAAATAAATTAAACATAGGCTCAATTCTGGAAATGCGTGCTATTATACATTGCAGAGACTCTTGATGTCCCAACTCCTTTCAAACAACGTTAAACTGAAAATATATGAAACTATTGTTCTACCAGTTATATTATATGGGTGCGAAACATGGACTCTTACTTTAAGGGAGGAAAGGAGATTACAAGGATTTGAGAATAAAGTTCTTAGGAAAATGTTTGGACCAAAGAGAGATGAACAGACAGGTGAATGGAGAAGACAATGAACTACATGATCTTTATAGGAAGCCAGAAATAATAAGAACAGTTAAGTCTCGTAGACTGCGATGGGCAGGACATGTTGCACGTATGGGAAATGGGTGACTTGCATGGAAGCTTCTTGTAGGAAAGCCAGAGGGAAAACGCCCAGTTGGTAGACCAAGAATGTGGGAGAATAACATTAACTATGATTTGAGGGTAGTAGATTATACAGGGAATGATTGGAAAGCATTAGCTCAGGATAGGGATGTATGGAGAGCTTATGTCCGTGCGGTCATGAACCTACGGGTTCGATAGTGCCAGTGAGTAAGTAACTAACTTTCTGATACGAGTTGTAACCTGCTATTATATAATATTATATTACTGGAATTAAAAGCTTTCTTTAAGGTTATAAAAATAAACAGGCCTTTATCAATAATATACAGAGTGTAAAATACCGCACAAATTTAACTGCTTACAGAGGGGGATTATGCTAGTAATTTGAGATGGGGAACCAGTGGTCTACGAGGTAAAATGGGCGAGTTATAGGGAATCAAAGTAATCTGTATTTGATACAGATAGATGGAGAGATCATATCTCTAGAAGTCTGAACGGGCCAGATGGCCTAAGCCTTGATGTTGATGATGAAATCAACAGAAGAGCAAAGTAGGAGAGAAAAATTATATTAGCATAATTTCAAATCTTAGTATTAATTCCGAGATACATCAACAACGTTTATGAAATATTGGGTTATCAAATTCATTAAAATGTCAAATTTAGAAGATGATTGCACGCCACTGTACTACGAGTATTTACAGTAGAATCCGTACGCAATGAGACCCTTAGCTCCGAGTAAAACACACGGAGTCTGTGTAGGTAACGTGTGGCTTAATGGGTAATAAGACGACCTATTTGAGTTTCGAACGCTGATGGTTCAAATCACGGCAGACCACATTAACATCTGATCAGTATCAGTCGCATTACACCATGGAACATCTCAACTTGCCGATATGCAACTGATTTTTTTGCGCGATAGTGCGTTTTGTCGTACTTACAGCAATGGCGACCATGAATGAAAGACCAACTTCCTATATTTAGGAGTTGTCAACCTAAATAATTATACTGTAATAAAAATAACTATACTGTAATATTACATATTACAACCACGTGTGTGGGAAGTAAAACCACTGCCCTCTATGTAGGATACTACATACAATGTACACAAAAAATAGGGTTAATATAAAAGTGATCCCACAACAGGCCTCAGGAGGCCCTTGGGGTAGTAGGAGGTTAAGGCTCCCACTTTTTCTAGACAATCGGCACTTTATGTCAGCCCTGCGTGACGGCCGCCTTACCCCAGAACAAGCGTCTGGTAATCATTTCCGTTAGAGGCTGAGTCGACCACAGGGCCATAGTGCCGCCAGAGGGTTTGGGTCAGTTTAAAAATCCTGACCCCAACGGGACTTGAACCCTTGACCCTCCGGCTTGTAGCTCAGTGCCTTAACCACTACGCTACGGCGTGCCCCCAATAGTGTTAATATACATTATAGAAAACAAATCACTGCATTTAAATAAATTGAACTTATTTGAAACAATATAAAACAGCAAATACGTACTTGCCGTCATTTTATTACTAAATTGGTCTCACAAGATAATGGTGCAAGAGTATGTATTCGTACCATCCTCAAGGAACAACCTTCGAGTCTGTTGCGGGAACATGAGACTTGAAGGTAAACAGAGTAGACGCCAGCGCAAGGGATTTTGAAGAATGTCCTTGATCCTATATCCATCGGCAGAGCCTATCAAGACTGCTGAGCTGTGAATTCCCTGTCTGCCACGTGTACAAACAAAACAGTTCCTCTACAAAAACATGTACAGTCCATAGAGAATTATAGTGAGACGCGGATGTGTTGATTTTAGATTTTAAACCGTAGACTTTAATTATAATATTTTGTACACTTGCTGTCTGAAGTCTTAAAATTATAGTGCAACGTGAATATTGGGTCCCCAGCCATTATAGCTGGTCTTCTCAACCTGGAGCCGCTACTTATTGTAGCTACCCAAATGCCTCACGATGCTGGGTGGGCATCGGTCCCATACTGGCAGAAATTCCTTGAGAACATTTCTTCCCCCGTGGAGACTCGAACCAGTGCAAGTCCCGTAGCTCTGCGCCAAGGCATCTCGCCTCAATCACATGGCTACGGCGCGGGGAAGACTATAAATTGTTTAATTAAAGTGGCATTTAGTGGTTATTTAAAACATTAAAAGTGTGATATAAACCAAATACAGTGTGTGTGTGTGTTATATATATATATATATATATTATATATGGTATGATAAGAAAAATAAATGCCTGGACGGGATTCGAACCCGGATCTCTGAGTCTGTACCTCAGCGTGATATCCATTACACTACCAGGCGAATCCAATTCAAACACTTATTTTTCTTATATATGTATTATACTCTCCATTATTACTAGATGTCGCGAGAACTCTGTCTTCACTGCCATCTAGTAGCTGACTATAACAAGTAAGCAAATTAAAGAGAATATTTATTTTACTTTATAGCAGTGACGCTTTATCGATGTTATAATTAAATGTTTAACATTGAGCAATGCAAGCTTTAATATGGTATGATAAGAAAAATAAATGCCTGGACGGGATTCGAACCCGGATCTCTGAGTCTGTACCTCAGCGTGATATCCATTACACTACCAGGCGAATCCAATTCAAACACCTATTTTTCTTATATATGTATTATACTCTCCATTATTACTAGATGTCGCGAGAACTCTGTCTTCACTGCCATCTAGTAGCTGACTATAACAAGTAAGCAAATTAAAGAGAATATATATATATATATATATATATATATATATATACAGTGAATATAATTCCTCCACGGATAAAGTTGTCCTAACTCACTGGCACTATCGAACCCGTAGGTTCATGTCCGCGCGGACATGAGCTCTCCATACATCCCTATCCCGAGCTAATTTTTCCAATCATCTTCTTCTACTACAAGGTTTAGGCTTTATCGATGTTATAATTAAATGTTTAACATTGAGCAATGCAAGCTTTAATATGGTATGAAGAAATAAATGTATTTCTAGAAACACTAAATTAAGAATTGTCAAAGATAATGTAAAGGCCGTGGATCAGAAACTTGGCTCTCCAGTAAAGCTGTCTGATTTGTAAACATTTATTAACAGATGCTTGTGAATAAATTTAAATATTTATTGGACAGTTAAAATAAGCAATGAACATTTATGGAGATTCGCAGATGAAGAATCAATTGAAATACAAATTAGAAGGCATAAATGGGGTTGGATAGGACATTCTCTGAGGAAACCTAGGAAGGCTGTTGAAAGAAGAAAGCTCTGACAGTGGGAATTGTTAAAAATGAGACTGAGGTATGGTTATTGCTGCCAATCTGTGCTCCACCAGGAAGTCTCATTGCTATAAGACAATATTCTACAAGCAAGATCACAATTTTTAATCCCAATCAGGTCAAGATTTTTAAACTGGCCTAAACCTTCTAGACAGTATCATGGGCTTGGGATTGACTTGGCCTGTAATGGAAATGAATACCAGATGCTTGTTCTGGGGTAAAGGTGACCGTCATGCAGGGCTGATATCTTGTGCTGAGTGTCTACAAAGATGGGACCTTAATATTTTACTATCCCATGGGCCTCCGTAAACCTGCAGTGGGATCACTTCTTTTTAAAAGCTTCAAGCCTGAAATAATGTAAAAATTATGAAATATATAAAAATTTTGAAAAATATATAAACATTTTGAATGAAAAATAATATAAAAATTTTGAAAAATAATATAAAAAATTTAATATAAAAAATTTGAAAAATATAATAATTTAGAAAAATGTAAAAATTTAGAAAAATATAAAAATTTTGAAAAATAATATAAACATTTTGAAAAAAATTAAATTTTGAAAAATAATAAATTTTGAAGAATGATATAAAAATTTTGAAAAATATTAAATTTAGAAAAATATAAAAATTTAGGAAAATATAAAAATTTAGGAAAATATAAAAATTTTGAAAAATATAAAAATTTTGTAAAATATAACAATTTTGAAAAATATAAAAAATCTGAAAAGTATAAAAAATTTTGAAAAATTTAAAAAAATATAAAAATTTTGAAAAAATGAAAATTCTGAAAAATATAAAAATTTTGAAAATTTAAAAAAATATAAAAAATTTGAAAAAATATAAAAATTTTGAAAAATTTGTAAAATATAAAAATTTTGAAAAATAGAAAAGTTATGAAAAATATAAAAATTTTGATAAATATGAAATTTTTTTAAAAATAATATAAAAATTTTGAAAAATATAAAAATTTTGAAAAATAATATAACAATTTTGAAAAATAATATAAAAATTTTTGAAAAAATTTAAAAATTTTGAAAAATAGAAAAAATTTGAAAAATACAAAAATTTTGAAAAAAAAATTTCGAAAAATATAAAAATTTGGAAAATAATATAAAAATTTTGAAAAATGTAAAAATTTTCAATAATGTAAAAATTTTCAATATAAAAATTTTGAAAAATAATGTAAAAATTTTCAAAAGTATAAAAATTTTCAAAAATATAAAAATTTTGAAAAATATAAAAATTTTTGAAAAATATAAAAATTTTGAAAAATAATATAACAATTTTTGAAAAATAATATAAAAATTTTGAAAAATATAAAAAATTTGAAAAATATAAAAAATTTGAAAAATATAAAAATTTTCGAAAAATATAAAAACTTTGGAAAATATTATAAAATTTTGAAAAATATTAAATTTTGAAAAAATAATATAAAAATTTTGAAAAATAATATAAAAATTTTGAAAAAATATAAAAAATTTGAAAAATATAATAAAAATTTGAAAAAAAAATTCGAAAAATATAAAAATTTTCGAAAAAATATAAAAAACTTTGGAAAATAATATAAAAATTTTGAAAAATAATATAAAAATTTTGAAAAATGTAAAAATTTTCAATAATGTAAAAATTTTCAATATAAAAATTTTGAAAAATAATATAAAAATTTTCAAAAGTATAAAAATTTTCAAAAATATAAAAATTTTGAAAAATATAAAAATTTTGGAAAAATATAAAAAATTTTGGAAAAATGTAAAAATTTTGAAAAAATATAAAAATTTTGAAAAATGTAAAAATTTTGAAAAATGTAAAAATTTTGAAAAATGTAAACATTTTGAAAAATGTAAAAATTTTGAAAAATTCAAAAATTTTGAAAAATTCAAAAATTTTGAAAAATGTAAAAATTTTGAAAAATGTAAAAATTTTGAAAAATGTAAAAATTTTGAAAAATGTAAAAATTTTGAAAAATGTAAAAATTTTGAAAAATGTAAAAATTTTGAAAAATGTAAAAATTTTGAAAAATGTAAAATTTTGAAAAATGTAAAAATTTTGAAAAATGTAAAAATTTTGAAAAATGTAAAAATTTTGAAAAATGTAAAAATTTTGAAAAATGTAAAAATTTTGAAAAATGTAAAAATTTTGAAAAATGTAAAAATTTTGAAAAAATGTAAAAATTTTGAAAAATGTAAAAATTTTGAAAAATGTAAAAATTTTGAAAATGTAAAAATTTTGAAAAATGTAAAAATTTTGAAAAATGTAAAAATTTTGAAAAATGTAAAAATTTTGAAAAATATAAAAATTTTGAAAAATATAAAAATTTTGGAAAAATAATATAATTTTGGAAAAATAAAAATTTTGGAAAAATATAAAAATTTTGAAAAATAATTTGAAAAATATAAAAATTTTGAAAAATATAACAATTTTGAAAAATATATAAGAATTTTGAAAAATAATATAAAAATTTTTAAAAATATAAAAATTTTTAAAAATATAAAAATTTTGAAAAATATAAAATTTTCAAAAATAATATAAAAATTTTGAAAAATAAACATTTTCAAAAATAATATAAAAATTCTGTAATATAATATAAAAATTTTGAAAAATGTAAAAATTTAGAAAAATAATATAAAAATTTTTATAAAATACAAAAATTTTTATAAATACAAAAATTTCGAAAAATTCAAAAATTCGAAAAAATATAAAAATTTTGAAAAATATAAAATTTTGAAAAATATTAAATTTTGAAAAAATAAACATTTTCAAAAAATATATAAAAAATCTGTAATGTAATATAAAAATTCTGTAATGTAATATAAAAATTCTGAAATGTAATATAAAAATTCTGAAATGTAATATAAAAATTCTGTAATGTAATATAAAAATTCTGTAATGTAATATAAAAATTCTGTAATGTAATATAAAAATTCTGTAATGTAATATAAAAATTCTGTAATGTAATATAAAAATTCTGTAATGTAATATAAAAATTCTGTAATGTAATATAAAAATTCTGTAATATAAAAATTCTGTAATATAAAAATTCTGTAATGTAATATAAAAATTCTGTAATATAATAAAAATTTAGAAAAATTTAAAAATTTTGAAAAATATAACAATTTTGAAAAATATAACAATTTTGAAAAATATAACAATTTTTGAAAAATATAAAAATTTTTGAAAAATGTAAAATTTTTGAAAAATGTAAAATTTTTGAAAAATGTAAAATTTTTGAAAAATGTAAAATTTTTGAAAAATGTAAAATTTTTGAAAAATGTAAAATTTTTGAAAAATGTAAAATTTTTGAAAAAATGTAAAATTTTGAAAAATGTAAAATTTTTGAAAAATGTAAAAATTTTGAAAAAATGTAAAATTTTTGAAAAATGTAAAATTTTTGAAAAATGTAAAATTTTTGAAAAATGTAAAATTTTTGAAAAATGTAAAATTTTTGAAAAATGTAAAATTTTTGAAAAATGTAAAATTTTTGAAAAATGTAAAATTTTTGAAAAATGTAAAATTTTGAAAAATGTAAAAATTTTGAAAAATGTAAAAATTTTGAAAAATGTAAAATTTTGAAAAATGTAAAAATTTTTGAAAAATGTAAAATTTTTGAAAAATGTAAAATTTTTGAAAAAATGTAAAATTTTTGAAAAATGTTAAAATTTTGAAAAATGTAAAATTTTTGAAAAATGTAAAATTTTTGAAAAATGTAAAATTTTGAAAAATGTAAAATTTTGAAAAATGTAAAATTTTTGAAAAATGTAAAATTTTTGAAAAATGTAAAAATTTTGAAAATGTTAAAATTTTGAAAAATGTAAAAATTTTGAAAAATGTAAAAATTTTGAAAAATGTGTAAAAATTTTGAAAAATGTAAAAATTTTGAAAAATGTAAAAATTTTGAAAAATGTAAAAATTTTGAAAAATGTAAAAATTTTGAAAAATGTAAAAATTTTGAAAAATGTAAAAATTTTGAAAAATGTAAAAATTTTGAAAAATGTAAAAATTTTGAAAAATGTAAAAATTTTGAAAAATGTAAAAATTTTGAAAAATGTAAAAATTTGGAAAAATGTAAAAATTTTGAAAAATGTAAAAATTTGAAAAATGTAAAAATTTTGAAAAATGTAAAAATTTTGAAAAAATGTAAAAATTTGAAAAAGTAAAAATTTTGAAAAATGTAAAAATTTTGAAAAATGTAAAAATTTTGAAAAATGTAAAAAATTTTGAAAAATGTAAAAATTTTGAAAAATGTTAAAAATTTTGAAAAATGTAAAAATTTTGAAAAATGTAAAATTTTGAAAAATGTAAAAATTTTGAAAAATGTAAAATTTTGAAAAATGTAAAAATTTTGAAAAATGTAAAAATTTTGAAAAATGTAAAAATTTTGAAAAATGTAAAAATTTTGAAAAATGTAAAAATTTTGAAAATGTAAAAATTTTGAAAAATGTAAAAATTTTGAAAAATGTAAAAATTATGAAAATGTAAAATTATGAAAAATGTAAAAATTATGAAAAATGTAAAAAATTATGAAAAATGTAAAAATTATGAAAAATGTAAAAATTATGAAAAATGTAAAAATATGAAAAATGTAAAAAATTATGAAAAATGTAAAAATTATGAAAAATGTAAAAATTATGAAAAATGTAAAAATTATGAAAAATGTAAAAAATTATGAAAAATGTAAAAATTATGAAAAATGTAAAAATTATGAAAAATGTAAAAAATTATGAAAAATGTAAAAATTTTGAATGAAAAATGTCAAAAGTTTTCAAAAATATAAAAATTTTTGAAATATGTATAAAAATTATGAAAAATATAAAAATTTTGAAAATATGTATAAATTTATGAAAAATATAAAAATTTTGAAAAATAATATAAAAATTTTGAAAAATATAAAAAATTTTGAAGAATATAAAAATTTTGAAAAATATAAAAATTATTAAAAAATACAAAAATTTTGAAAAATATTAAAAATTTTGAAGAATATAAAAATTTTGAAAAATATAAAAATTTTGAAAAATATAAAAATTTTGAAAAATATAAAAATTTTGAAAATATAAAAATTTCGAAAAATATAAAAATTTTGAAAAAAATATAAAAATTTCGAAAAATATAAAAAATTTCGAAAAATATTAAAAATTTTGAAAAATATAAAAATTTTGAAAAATATAAAAATTTCGAAAAATATAAAAATTTTGAAAAATATAAAAAATTTTGAAAAATATGAAAATTTTGAAAAATATAAAAATTTTGAAAAATATAAAAATTTTGAAAAAATATAAAAATTTTGAAAAATATAAAAATTTTGAAAAATATAAAAATTTTGAAAAATATAAAAATTTTGAAAAATATAAAAATCTTGAAAAATTATAAAAATTTTGAAAAATATAAAAATTTTGAAAAAATAAAAAATTTTGAAAAATACAAAAATTTTGAGAAATATAAAAAATTTTGAAAAATATAAAAACTTTGAAAAATATAAAAAATTTTGAAAAATATAAAAATCTTGAAAAATATAAAAATTTTGAAAAGTATAAAAATTTTGAAAAATATAAAAATTTTGAAAAATATAAAAATTTTGAAAAATATAAAAATTTTGAAAAATATAAAAATTTTGAAAAATATAAAAATTTTGAAAAATATAAAAATTTTGAAAAATATAAACATTTTGAAAAATATAAAAATTTTGAAAAAATATAAAAATTTTGAAAAATATTAAAAATTTTGAAAAGTATAAAAATTTTGAAAAATATATAAATTTTGAAAAAATATAAAAATTATGAAAAATTTTGAAAAATATAAAAATTTTGAAAAACATAAAAAATTATAAAAATTTTGAAAAATATAAAAATTTTGAAAAATATAAAAATTTTGAAAAATATAAAAATTTTGAAAAATATAAAAATTTTGAAAAATATAAAAATTTTGAAAAATATAAAAATTTTGAAAATATATAGAAATTTTGAAAAATATAAAAATTTTGAAAAATATAAAAATTTTGAAAAATATAAAAATTTTGAAAAATATAAAAAATTTTGAAAAATATAAAAATTTTGAAAAATATAAAAATTTTGAAAAATATTAAAAATTTTGAAGAATATAAAAATTTTGAAAAAATATAAAAATTTTGAAGAATATAAAAATTTTGAAAAATATAAAAATTTTGAAGAATATAAAAATTTTGAAAAATATAAAAAATTATGAAGAATATAAAAATTTTGAAAAATATAAAAATTTTGAAAAATATAAAACTTTTGAAGAATATAAAAATTTTGAAAAATATAAAAAATTTGGAAAATATAAAAATTTTGAAAAATATAAAAATTTTGAAAAATATGAAAATTTTGAAAAATATGAAAATTTTGAAAAATATAAAAATTTTGAAAAATATAAAAAATTTTGAAAAATATAAAAATTTTGAAAAATATAAAAATTTTGAAAAAATATAAAAATTTTGAGAAAATATAAAAAATTTGAAAAATATAAAAATTTTGAAAAATATAAAAAATTTCGAAAAATATAAAATTTTGAAAAATATAAAAATTTTGAAAAATATTATAAAAATTTTGAAAAAATATAAATATTTTGAAAAATATAAAAATTTTGAAAAATATAAAAATTTTGAAAAATATATAAAATTTTGAAAAATATAAAAAATTTTGAAAAATATAAAAATTTTGAAAGAAATACAAAACAATTTTGAAAAAAAATTGTAAAAATTTTGAAAAATATAAAAATATATGAAAAATATAAAAATTTTGAAAAATATAAAAATTTTGAAAAATATAAAAATTATGGAAAAATATAAAAATTTTGAAAAATATAAAAATTTTGAAAAATATAAAAAATTTGAAAAATATAAAAATTTGAAAAATTTTGAAAAATTTAAAATATAAAAATTTGAAAAATATAATAACTTTGAAAAAGATAAAAAATTTGAAAAAAATAATAATCCTGAACATCCTACTTCACCTCGTTCGGAACTTTCTGTCTTTTATAACATTTTTTTAACATGTGCAAAAAAAAATTATCTTAATATGAAGTGTTGGTAATTACTTAGAGAGAACAAAACTGTTCTGTCAGTTTTAACAACAATAATTTGGCCTAACATTCAACTATTCAGCGATTTCCTGGTAGCAATTGTGTTAGGTTAAATAGGTGTTGTAAGCTGAAATGTCAAACAATTGGATTCTTCTCGCAGGTGGATACTGGGCCAGCAGCTAGCTGGTAGGCCAAGGGCATTCTCAGCTTGTTGCGCCTTGGAGAATATACATATGATTTCTTCTTTAATGAACTATTAGATTTTGTAATCAAAATATAAAGGTAGGTGATCCCATTATAGGGCTTGGGGTAATAGGAAGCTAGTAAATAAATGTGCAATAGTCTTCTTATAAAATTACATATAAAAATAATTAGGTTTATTGTTGAAATATTGATTCTTTAACTACGTATGTGACTGAAGTTTCATTGAGAAAATTCTGTTCATCTTGAATAATGTACATCCTGCAATAACTATTAAATGTATAATTTTTTAAAATAATAATTTTAATACAAGGCAATAAATGAATCATGTTA
>JASPKZ010001501.1:0-122825 GCA_030220185.1 Diploptera punctata
TCTCCAAATATCCCTATTCTGAACTAATGTTTTTCAATCATTCCCTGTTTTATCTACTTCCCTCAAATCATGGTTAATGTTATTCTCCCACCTCATTCTTGGTCTACCAACTGGGCATTTTCCCTCTGGTTTCCTATAAGAAGCTCCCATGCACGTCTTTCATTCCCCATTCGTGCCACATGTCCTATCCATCTCAGTTTACGAGATTTAATTGTTCTTATTATATCTGGCTTCCTATAAAGACCATGTAGTTCACTGTTAAGTAGTCTTCTCCATTCACGTGTCTATTCATCTCTCTTTGGCCCAAATTTTTCCTAAGAACTTTATTCTTAAATAGGCTATTCGTAATCACATTTCCTCCATTAAAGTAAGAGATCATGTTTCGCATCCATAAAATATAGACTAACTGGCATAGAATATCCAATTTATTTTTTAGGGAAAACTCAAAATAAATCATGAATCAAGGAAAAGAGCAGTAGTTAAGTTCCACAATCAATAAATTTAAGATAAATTAAAAGCTGTAGTTTTGTTTTGTAGATAAAACCGTTCTGCATGGATTTTTTAAAATAAATGAGCATATCTGAATCACAATTTCACACTGATTGCAAAAATGAAAACCGTTTTTGCGTACCACATCAGAATTGTTTACAATTCAAAATTTTATGTTTTGAATATTTTCGTAATGTAGGCCCTACGTACTGTAGTAATAGTACAGCGTGCTTATCGTTTGTTATAAAGGCCCAACAGTTTATAATTTCGACTTTATTACTTAAATGTGAAATAATAGGCTATAACTATTTATGTTTAGGCCTATATTTTAAATTATGTTTATATTTATTAAAATCTACTAACTAGGCCTAGGCTATATCCGTACAAAAATGTACGTTGTGTAAATGATCCAAATCTGTTTTTCTATAATAATATGTGGGCAAAACAAAGAATATAACTGCTTTTGTAAAGAAAATTTACTTTCAATATTTTGGCATTAAGTTAGGAGACCAGGATAAATCGTGGTGCCCTCAGATGGTGCGTCGTAGTTGTGTTGCAGAGTTGAGGAGTTGGAACAATGGAAAAAAGAAGTCATAGCCCTTTGGTACCCTATGATTTGGAGGGAACCTACAAATCATGGAGAGGATTGTTAGTTTTGCACAGTTAAGGTAGCAGGTTATAATGCTAAAAAACAAGAAAGATATTGTAGCCTATATCCTAACATTTCTTCTGTGATCCTGCCTGTACCTCATGGTCCTGATAGTCCGGTTCCCTTACACCCTGAATCAGATACATTGCAGTCTGCATCCAGTAGCACTGAAACAGAATCTCCAGTGGATGATGATCCATATAATTCTGATCGTGATAGATGTTTTAATCAAAGTGAGCTTAATGATTTAGTGAGGGATTCAAATTTACCTAAAGAATCAGCAGAACTGTTAGGTCTAGGTTAAATGAAAAGAAAATATTAACTGAGAGTACATACTTTTTATGTTACAGGCATCATGAATAGGAATTTGTCCCCTTTTTTGCTGAAAAAAAAAAATAGTGTAGGCCTATTACCAAGACATCCCAGCTGTCTTAAAATTTTATAACATAAACTATAATACCAAAGAATGGAGGTTTTTCATAGATTCTACTCAAAAAAGTCTTAAAGGTATTTTGCTTCATAATGGAAACATACATCCTTCGATTCCTGTGGCCCATTATTTTTTTTAAAGGAGACATATGAAAATGTAAAGTTTTTGTTACAAAAACTGCAGTACGAAAACCATCTATGCTAATCTGTGGAGATTCATGATTAGTGGACTATTAGTTGGTCAGCAAGCTGATTTCACAAAATACCCTTGTTTCATATGTGAATGGGATAGCAGAGTTAGGTCAGAACTCTGGAACACTGGGGAAGGGAACAGTGGCCGCGTAGGACTAATTTATACCGGGCGAAAAAAAATGTAAAACGTGAACCTCTTATTGATCCCTCATAGGCTAAGTATAGTTGCCACCTCTCCATGTAAAATTAGTTCAATGAAACAATTTGTGAAAGCTCTAGATAAAGACGGTCAGTGCTTCAAATACCTTTGCGCTACATTTCCTTCATTATCCTATGAAAAAATTAAAGTTGTTGTAATCGATGGCTCATAAATAAAAAAAACTGATGTTGGACAGTCAGTTCGAGAATACTATGAGTCGAAAAGTGGAGTATGCATGGAATGCTTATGATTATTAATTATTATTATTCAATAATGATTCATTAGTGGCAAATAAATTCTGTCCTAGTTTTTCAGACAAAATTCTTGTTGAAAGTAATTTTAATTGCGTTTTACAGAGCTATAATTTTATTTTTAGTTATTTATGAATATTTTGAAAATCTGACGTGATGGGAGAAAATGGAGCTCATTTTCGAATTCAGCGCAAAAAAATCAGTTTAGAATAACCTATCAGATTTTAAAAAATAACTTTTAAAATGCAGAACGGTGTTATCATTTCCAAACCGTCGAAAAAAGAGGCTGCTTTTGTAGGACCGATAGGTAACTAAAGATTGCATGATTGTGTATCATAATTCTGCATGTTATGAAATAAAACTTTCAGAAATAAGAGTGATGTCAGCGACGTTGTCAGGAGTTGGGACAAGTACTTTCTAAATCCTGTCACATCCAAAATAATTAGTCTGGCTACGCCACTGACATTCAAGATTGAACTGTCAAACTTTTCATATGTTACTATTTTTTAGGAAGTTCCAATAGAGTTTCTGAGGTTGTGTCTATAAAGGCATAACTCAGTGTTGAGCCATAGCCTCTTCTTTGTTAGGAGTTAATAGACCAGTTCATTTTAGTTACCGTATTTGCCCAAAGATGTCACGAATGGTATACAATCAACACATCGACTCAATGAGACATCTAACAGGCAACTAAGGTATTACTACGATGTTTGAGATCGGTAAATTTTGCTTAGAGCCCTTTTCATTCAGGCTTAAGGATCTTTAAGGATCCAGAAAATTTTCAGACTCGGAACGTACAGCTAAAGTACCTCCCGGAGGACTTGCTCCATGGATTTTTCCGCGGCCGGGTTTGAACCCGCAACTCTCAGGACAAGGAGAATAACCGCGGCCGACACCACTGTGAATATAGGCTAGTTGTTTCAAACATTCATTTATCTTACGTAGCCCTACCAGACATAGAAAATCTCAACAACAAAGAATAGAGTCCCCTACAGCCTATCTTCTTCATGAACTTATTTAGGTTTACGTCGTTTGAGCATGTTCCTATGAGATCTCAAGATGTGGTTGGTTAGTCCATCTTAATTTTGGTCTTCCTTCATCTCGACATCCTTTAGGTTGACACTGCAATGCTAATTTAGTAAAGTGGGATGAGTCCATTTTTCGGGCTTTGATAATTCTGAATTTCTTCAACTATATTTTGAACTTTTAATATATCTGTGTTTATTTGTTTGTATATTTTTGTCAAATTTAGGAATGGGCATACAAATCTGTCTGTACCGCTTGCAAATTTGGTTTGGTTTTAGAATTTAATATCCAATTTTCGCTGCTATATTTCAGTCCTGATTTTGCAATTAGGCTACATTGTGTAATACTTGTATTTATTTATTTATAAACATGTTTACAATATAATAAAACATCTTAATGTGCCCAAAGCTTTTTAAATTGTTGTCTTCTTCTCCATTCTTCTCTATCTTCCCATTCTAATTCTTCCTCTTCTTATATCATCCATCCGTTTAAAACTAAGTTGACCTCTCTTTCCTTTCTCAGGTGGGATCCATTCCAAAGCTTGTCTGGGTAATCTTGTCTCTGGCATTTTACGTAGGCTATATGAACATATCGTTCTAGTTGTCTGTAGGCCTATCTCACAAAATCTAATAGGCCTATTGAATTTTGGACTTTCATTTGTTGTCTGATAATTTTATTTATGATTTTTTTTTCAATTTATAATGTCTAGTTGAGCGTCTAAAACAATCCATTTCAGTGTAAGTTTTAAATTCAAATTTTTTATTCAACTGCACTTTATGTTAGCGTGCTTCATATTATGGATTTTTAAATTTGTAATTTAGTATCTATTCTTATGTTATCCCACAAAACTCTGTTTAACATTGTTATTACCGATCTGCTTTTTTAATTCTATATTTTATGTATTTTTCTTGGGTACACTTTGAGTTAATTTTGATCCTCAGGTAACATTATTCGCATAGGCTATAGCTTAGCCTATATAGGCCTATATATATAGGATATATATAAGTTACAGGCCTACCTGTAAATTTTAACCACACAAGCTCATGCCCAACATGACCTACGCAATTTACTTCCCAAGCTCCTTTTCTTCCAGGAAATTTCATAGGTCTTTTCTATTATAAAGAGGCGTACATAAGTTAGGCCTAGGGAATTTTAGGTCTAAAAATGTAATTATATCTAGCAGTTGATGGCATAAGTAGCCCAAATGACATAATAACTTATTGATTAGTAAGTCTGAAGATAATATGCAACATACAGGCATAGGTATAGACCTACATTTTATGACGGAGTGTCAAAAATTCAGTATGAAAATTTCAAATCAAAATAAAAATTTCTAGTGATAGGCCTATGAAACAACCACAGCTATGTAAATTATAAATTAATGGAAAAATTACAGATAAAATGATTAATTAATGGAAAAATTGCAGGTCAGATTATAAATTTTGTAGGCCTATAAGGAAGTAAAGAAAGCCTAATCTGAACAAATTTATCAAAATAAACATATTGAAGTTGGCTGGATATCTACCAAGAATGATTGAAGATAGAGAAGTGAAAAAAATCTTTAAAATGATACCGATAGAGAAGAGATGCTTAGGAAGTTCCAGGTTAGATTGAAGGACTGTATCTTGCAGGATGTTGGAAGGATTAGAGAAGGAAATAGAAAGAAATTGCTCAGAATAGGGGTAAACGGACGAAGTTTCTGAGAAAGAGCAGGCCCCACAAATGGGATGTGTCTCCACCAATAAATAAATAAACAACAACAACAATAATAATAATAATAATAATAATAATAATAATAGGCCTACTGTATTAAAATTTTATAAAGTAGATCTAATTGCATTCTCTTTGCTACATAACTTACGTAGGCCTAAGCGAATGAAGAGCCTTAACATCAGATCAGTTAAGACAAATCGAATAATTAAAAATTAGATTTCTCCGACGTTTATCAAGTTATAATTTACTAGACAATAAAAGGAATAGGCTTATATGGAAACTAGAGAAAACATATATAGGCTATATATAGGCATAGGCCTATAGAATCAAGGGTGATTCGGAAAGTAAGTTCCAGATTTCCTTTTAAGGAAACATTTTGTTATTAGTTTGTACATTATTCGACATAATCTGTTACGAAAAAAAAAAATATATATATAAGCTTATATATATATATATATATAGGCCCTATACATAGCTTATAAATGTTTATTATTTATTTAAATTTGATGTCAATCAAATAAAAATAGAATAAAATTAACTTTGACGAAGACGGTTGAAATGGGTTAAAATTGGAAAATGGTGAAAATTGGAAACAGGCGAAAACTTTGGCAAGAAATAAAACCAAATGGAAGAGGTTCATAAAAGCCCTATGCTCCAATGAGAAAAAAAGCCTATATATATAGGCCTATATAGCCTATATATATATAGGCTATATATATATATATATATATATATATATATATATATATTAATGATAGTGGGGGGTAATCTTTACGACATATAATAGATTTCTTTTAACTTTATTTGAATTTCGAGCAAGTAAGTAGCCTAAGTAACATTTAGGCCTATATAAATTAGGAATTATGATTAAAATGTAATGGTTTTCATTGTGTCTTAAAAGTCATCAGTTATTTCTCATGTTTTTATATTTTTTTATCACATATATTGTAATATCGGCCGCGGTGGACTAGTGGTTATGCTACTTGCCTCTGGTCCCGAGGGATTTTTTAGGATGGAAAAATCCAAGGAGCAAGTCCTCCGGGAGGGACTTTAAGCCGTAGGTCCCGAGTCTGAAGATTTTCAGGCTCGTAAAAAATCCTTAAGCCTGAATGAAAAGGCCTCTAAGCAAAATTTACCGAATTTTTCCGTCCTAGTAGGGCCTACTACCTTGGTTTCCTAGATGTCAGTATGAGGCGGAACGCTGACCACGGGCCACTCAAAATGACATCTATACGAAAACAAGTGTAACTAAATTAATATGGTTCAAATCCTTCCCTGTAGGGGGAGAGCGCCTAAATCTCTGTAAAGGGAAAACATGGGCTCACAAAAAAAAGTTAGAGGCCTAATCTAGCCTATATATTAATACGTAACTTTGTAAGCCTAGCCCTACCACTTTTTAAGCAGATTGTGTGCACGGAGAAATATTTGGCGTAATTTAAAGTTCATCCTAGAGAAGGAGTGCAAAGAAATAAAATGTATGTATAGGCCTATGTGTTACAAATAAAATAATTTAAAATAAATAAATAGTAGGCTATCTAAGGAATGCATGACTGTGTATTACTCATTCATTTGTTTACGTTCATGCTGAAAGTGCATTGTTGTAGCTACTGTAAAAAGAAAATTGTACAGCAGCAATGTGAATTGACTTACTCTCTTATATTTATTATTAGTGGTTTTTTTATTAGAGATTAAAAAAAAAGTGAGAACATTTTATTATTAAATTTAAATTAAACTCTGTCTAATCTTTGTTTCAGTAATTCCATTATATATTGCTTTTATAGGACTATTTACATATTCTATTCCTTCCACGTAGAACATTGATGGGTTGGAGTGAGACACAAAGAGGAAGGGATATATATTCCCGTACACATAATAATAGGCCAAATGCAAATTTTAATAGTATGCAAATGTAAAATGAGGCGTTATTGTTTTTTAAATATGGCCATACCACATATTTACTATCGTTCGTATTTTTAAAATAAATCGAAAATTAATGCATAATGTCGAATTATTGACAAACGTAAAACTTTAATGAATTGTGGTCGATTTACGATCACTAGGCGACCACTCGTTTCAATAACAATGTCATGTTTTAGTTATATTTCAGGGTTTATTTTAAGTCGTCAGCCGAAATTAATAATCAACATAATATGTGGGCCTATAGGTCGCTAGTTTAACTCTAAGAAATTAGGACTGGAAGTAAATATCAATAAACTAATTAGGCCTATATGGTCACACATAGAAATAGGCCTACATTATAAATGGAAATGGACAGCTGCGCATTGACAAATGATGGAAATGTTGAGGAAGTGGCTGAATTCAAATACCTAGGAACAGTAATCACAAAATAGAATGAGATGCATATAGAAATGAAACATAGGCTCAATTCTGGAAAAGCGTGCTATTAGACCTATGCATTACAGGGACTCTTGACGTCCCAACTCCTTTCAAAAAACGTTAAACTGAAAATAGGCCAGCCATATATAAAACTGTTATTCTACCAGCCTATTGTATGGATGCGAAACATGGACTCTTACTTTAAGGGAGGAAAGGAGATAACGAGTATTTGAGAATAAAGATCTTAGGAAAATGTTTGGACCAACAGAGATGAACAGACAGGTGAATGGAGAACACTTCGTGACAGTGAATTACATGGTCTTTATAGGAAGCCAGATATAATATAAACAATTAAGTCTCGTAGACTGCGATGGGCAGCACATGTGGCACAATGGGGAATGAACGACTTCCATGGATGCTTCTTGTAGGAAAACCAAAGGGAAAACGCCCAGTTGGAAGACCAAGAATGGGGTGGAAGAACAATATTAACTATGATTTGAAGGAAGTAGATTATACAGGCAATGATTGGAAAATATTAGCTCACGATAGGGATGTATGGAGAGCTTATGTCCGCGCGGCCATGAACCTACAGGTTCGATAGTGCCAGTGAGTTAGTTAGTTATAAGTCCCAAGTTGCATGGTCACTTGTTCCAAGGCAGATTTTTATTTTTTATTTTTGGAAATTCCTTAAAAGACCGGACAGTTATAACCCCTACTTTCACTGTACAGTTACAAGTTGAAAACGTAGGCCTATATAAATGAACAATAAAATCATCATCTTCTTCATGGTAGGCCGTCGGCCTATTCCCCACTCAGAATTCATCTTCCCATCGTCTTCTAGGACAAACCCACATCTCTATAGCCTTGAGGTTGGTACAACAGTGCTTGTTTTGTTAGACTAGAAGAGTCCATTGAATAAAATATTTAATAGTTTCATTAAATTATAAGGTCTTATTTATTTGTATTTTTATGCCATAGGCCCTAAATGCATACATATTTTCTTATTTTTAGGTCACAGAAATCAGCTCTTAGCTTAAATATAGGCCTATTAAATATTATACAACATCCGTAGGCCTACTGTATTATACTTTGTTTAGTCTATATTTTAATAACTTAGCCTAATATTTAAAACTGTAGCTAATAGGCCTACACATTTAATTTTTGTATAATTTTATTGTTCCCTGGTTGAGTGGAAGAAAAGGCCTTAACTTGTGGCCTTAACTCTGCCAGCTTAAATAAAACATTTATTATTATTTTTATTAAACCTGGCCTATTATTATTATTATTATTATTATTATTATTATTATTATTATTATTATTATAATTATTATTATTGTTAATATTATTATTATTAATATTATTATTATAAATTTTGTACAATCTCACTACTGCAAAGCAGGTGCCACATTTTATTACAAATTTTAAATGATTCAAATCAACCTTATGTTACAGAATATAAAATTATCTGGGATCGATATAAGAAGTGTGTATTTCAAAAATTATTGGTTTTACGAGTCAAAAGACGAAGAGTGACAGGACCTACATACAGCAGCTGAAGATATAAACACGAAACTTTTGAATATGAATAATGTAGAGACGGAACCGAGCCCTGAGGTAAAGTACTTCCAACATTTCGTGACGGATGCATGTGAAACAAGTGTCTGCACTCCACACTTCCGAATCAACACAACAAATTCAGTGTATTGCATGTCATTAACAGATAAACCCAATAAAATCGTTCTTCTCGTACGGTACTTATACCTCAATTATCCAATTTCAACTATTGCATGAGCAACCATAACCATTTATTAAACAATTGTAAATAAACTAAGCTACGAAATGGTAATACATAAATAATAATAATAATAATAATAATAATAATAATAATAATAATTGTTTTAAATTTGTATAAATTTTCAATGTTTACACATTTTTCTGTGCCTAAAATTTTGTTTTCCTTCTCCACTCGTCTCTAACTATCCACTCCATGTCTTGCAGTCCACTTGTTCTCATTCCAGTTCTTATTTCTTGCATCAATGAGTTTCGAAATCTTCCTTTATTTCTTCTTCCAGGTGGACACCATTCCAATGTTTTCTGGGTAATCTTTCTTCTTGTATTCATCGTACATGCCCATATCAGTTTAACTGTTTATATTTTATATAGGCCTAATTATATAAGATTATATTCTACTGTTGAATATATAACAACCTATAATTTTTTTTTATCTTATGATTTTAAACGGTATCTTATTTATTTCAATTTTGAACATCTTGCTGCCCTCCTCAAGAAATCCATTTTCCTTATTATTATTATTATTATTATTATTATTATTATTATTATTATTATTATTATTATTATTATTATTATTAATTCATATTATTATTATTATTATTATTATTATTATTATTTTATTATTATTATTATTATTATCATCTCCACCACTGTGGTCTCGAGGTAGCGTGTTGTCTTGTCACGTAGTGGGTCCAGGTTCCTGGGTGAGGTTTTATCATCATCTTCATCATCTTCTTCTTCTTCTTATTCTTCACGATATAGGCTCCATGGCCTGTTTCGGCTCAATACTCCATAGCTTTCTTGGTCTGATAGGATCTCTTCTCCCTCGTGGTTTGTACATCCAAGCCTGCATCGGAAGTCGTTACAGGTGTTCAGTCCATCGCTTCTTGTAATTATAAATTTAATGTGTAATTGGCATTACTCGTAACTCTTCTCTTATAGTTTCGTTCCTTATATGATTTCGTCTTGTACATCCCTTAACTGCTCGTAAAAATTTCATTTCTGTCGATTGAATATTCTTAATTTCTTTCTGTCTCAAGACCCAGTTCTCACTGCCGTATAATAGAGTAGGGACTGCCATAATCTTGTAAAATTTCAACTGTGTTTTCTCTCTTGTTTTATTTGCAAGTGTTCGCCTAATTGTGCCACACATAAGTTGGTATCTGGAAAATTTTGTTTGGGCGAGGTTTTATTTCGGGGTGCTCCTTACTTGTAAGATAAATATCAGGAAACTTTAAGGCCCAAACGGTCCCCAAACATCATCCGACCATCAAAATCATCATCATTCATATTCGCCTTAGATTAAGTTTGATTTAAGGACACCATTATCATCATCACCCATCATATCAACGGGAAGCGTAACCCAGCCTTCCAGGAAATATTTGAACTAGTGTATTTCTTAAAAAATCCATACTTTACTAAATGTTTTGAGAATTTTTACTCGATTTATAGGCCTATGTAGGCCATACATATTTAGCCATTAGGCTATGTATATATATTATGTAGCCTACATAGCCTATATATACAGGCTGTAGGCCTATGCCACTGAACTCCTCCTAAACGACTGAACCGATTTTGATGATTTTTTTTGTGTGTGTTTCAGTGGGTCCCTCAATAATTTAGATTCACAATCGAACCCTCTGAAACCATTAGGTGTAAGAGTTCACCTGAAGTGAAAATTTAAAAATCGTTCTATCGGCCTCAATTTTCGATGTTTCACAACGAAACTCAGATAGGCCTATATCCTAACAAAATAAACCGAAGTAGGTAAGCCCTATCATCCAAAAATGAGCGAATCCTACAATTAGACTAGAGGTTTTTCCTATAGGCCTAATCCGAAGTTAATAAGTGAGTAGCAACCGCCTGTTTGGTTCGTCTCAGCATAGGCTACATGTAGGCCCCTATGTCATACAATTTAATTAACTTTAAAAATGTAATTTATATTATTTAGGTTGGCAGCAGCATACAACGGTCATTAGCTAGTATTGAATAAAACATATAGGGGCTTATGTATATGGGCCTATCATACATAGCAGCAAATTAGGTAGCCTATGTGTAAAACAGTAATAATACAAATGGCTTTATGTGCATCTAAATCTTGGACTATGACAGCTAAAAGTGAAAATTTGTTAAGGACGTTGGAAACAACGGTTTTACATAAAATATGTACCCACATGTGAAAATGGAAGTTGGAGAATTAGAATAAATTATAGACCTAGACCTAAGTTAGAAAATAAATATAGCTAATTCACCAAACATTGTAACAGTTATTATGTAAATCTCGCAGATTAGAACATGTGGTGATGATGGCAGATAATATAGGCTAAGTCAGAAGGAAGGGCACATTGACGAAGGCCCAGATGGATGACTTTGGAGATGACCTCAGAAAATTACATGTGAAAAGATAGAAGCAAAAAGCCATAGAAAGAATTGTCTGGGCATCGATTGTTATGGAAGCTATGGTCAAGCTCTGAGGGCCATGACGTCAAAGTGAAGAAGAAGAAGAATCTAGGCTATCTATTAGGGGGAATTCTGTTCACATGTTTTACCCATAGTGATTTATAATAATGGATTTTGTTGAAAACTGGGCATGATCCTAATTCTTCTAACTGTCTGTATTTTTTTTAATTACCCCAATCAAAACCTAATGCTTTATTAAGCTTCCAACACGCACACACTATTGAGCAACACTAAGAAATTGGGACTGGAACTAAATATCAATAAAACCAAGCATATGGTCACACATAGAAATAAACATTAGGTAAGTTATATAGGCCTACCAGGTAGTGACAAATGAGGGAAAATTTGGGGAAGTAGCTGAATTCAAATACCTAGGAACAAATAGGAATGAGATGCACAAAGAAATTAAACATACGCTCAATTCTGCAAATGCGTGCTATTATGCATTACAGGGACTCTTGAAGTCCCAACTCCTTTCAAAAAACGTTAAACTGAAAATATATAAAACTATAATTCTACCAGGCCTAAGATATGGACTCTTACTTTAAGGGAGGAAAGAAGATTACGAGTATTTGAGAAAAAAGTTCTTAGCAAAATTTTTGGACCAAAGAGAGATGAACAGACAGGTGAATGGAGAAAACTACTAACAGTGAACTACATGGTGTTTATAGCAAACCAGATATAATATGAATAGTGCAATGGGCTGGACATGTGGCACGAACGGGGAATGAAAGACTTGCATGGAAGCTTCTTGTAGGAAAAATAGAGGGAAAACGCCCAGTTGGTAGACCAAAAATGAGGTGGGAGAATAACATTAACTATGATTTGAGGGAAGTAGATTATTCAGGGAATGATTGGAAAACATTAGCTCCAGATGGGGATGTCCGCGCGGCCATGAACCTACGGGTTCGATCGTGCCAGTGAGTTAGTTAATTAGTTAGCTTTTACATCATAGTGTTTAGTTTCAAATTAAAGTGCAAACAGAAGATCAACAAATTAGCATGTTAATCCTTAGATTAGGAAAACTAATATTTTCTTACCAATTGTTTAAATTTCTCGGACCGCAGAGAAAACAAAATCATGTAAAACTGTTATTGCTAAGCCTAGACTAATTCCGAGCCAAGTTCCAGTTGTAGGACTACTGCAAACCAATTTGCATAGGATATTACTTCGCCAAGTATTTGTAGGCATATTGTAGTAAACGTTGTGTAATTTTTAACCGCTGTACGACTGAATTGTGTTACGATAGAAACATTATTCTCAGCAAACATCGAATTTTAGGGAAATAAGACTGAATACAAAATCAGATTGCACTTCCTCCCATTATGAACTTCCTCCAATTCATATTTATTTACGACAAAAAATTGTACATATATGGACCTACTATGCATATATGTTTACTGTTTTTCAACTAGATATAAATAAGAACTGTATTTACTGGTAGGCCTACAATTTAATTATGAGCAGTAGCCTATTCATGTTCCATGCTAACTCACCTACAAATTCTGCTGTTATAGCCTATCTACCATATCCTAACTAACTAACTCACTGGCACTTTCGAACCCGTAGGTTCATGGCCGCGCGCGGACATAAGCTCTCCATACATCCCTATCCTGAGCCAATGTTAACCAATCATTCCATGTATAATCTACTTTCCTCAAATCATAGTTAATATATTCTCCCACCTCATTCTTGGTCTACCAACTGGGCGTTCTCCTTCTGGTTTCCCTATAAGAAGCTTCCATACACGTCTTTTATTCTTCATTCGTGCCATATGTCCTGCCCATCGCAGTTTACGAGACTTAACTGTTCTTATTATATCTGGATTCCTATAAAGACCATGTAGTTCACTGTTATGTAGTCTTCTCCAATCACGTGACTGTTCATCTCTCCTTGGTCCAACCATTTTCCTAAGAACTTCATTCTCAAATACCCGTAATCTCCTTTCCTCCCTTAAAGTAAAAGTCCATGTTTCCGCCATATCCTCAGTGGGTAATGTAGGATAAGTTATCTTTCACTAATCTGTTTGAAAACATTCAAATTAATTTGTTTCTCTCCCCTTTTCAAATTCTTTGTTTTCCATTTTGAAATACCCGAAATTCCAACGGATTCTGCATTGCGCATGCATAAGAATAAAAGAATGCTTATTTAATTTATTAAAATTGTAATTGAGTTATATATTTTAAGCTTCTCCCATATACTTAGGCCTATAGGCCCTACACACACGTGTTTCATAATATAGGCTAAGGCCTATATTTTTTTATTATTTTTATTCCCTTTTTTTAGAGAGTTAGCGAACTACATTTTCTTACACGCTTATTATAGAGTGAACTACATTTTCGTACACACTTATTATAGAGCGAACTATATTTTCTTTCACGCTTATTATAGAGTGAACTACATTTTCGTACACACTTATTATAGAGCGAACTATATTTTCTTTCACGCTTATTATAGAGCGAACTACATTTTCTTACACGCTTATTATAGAGCGAACTATATTTTCTTACACGCTTATTATAGAGCGAACTACATTTTCTTACACGCATATATAGAGCGACCTTTTTCTTAAAAAACTTAAAGGTAATACAATTATTTTACCAATGAAAATGCAGTCATATAATATCTATTTCTTTATATTACAACTGGAACTTGGCTTGGAAGAGGTATAGTGGTAGGATTTTTATGTAGCCCTAACTTAGGTCTACTAAAAGTTAATATTGTAATACAAATGGTATAGGCTATATTGTTCAACTGTTTGTATGTGAAACCAAAACAAAAGACTGTCAGAAATCTTACTTTTCATTAGGCTATAGTCTACTACTTTCCAATCTCAAATTTTAACATATAAAATCCCAGCCATAGTTATTACTGATATATAGACCTATATATATATATATATTATATATATATATATATATATATATATATATATATATATAGAGAGAGAGAGAGAGAGAGAGAGAGAGCTATGCCGGAGGTAGAGCTATGCCGGCGGTAGCATTGCTGCCGATAGGTTTTACCCATGCCGGACTGGTCGAAGGTGATAAGCCAGACGAAAAAAGTACCTTGGGCGAAAGAGTGACGATCTTTCACTGTAAAAATACACACCGTCAAGAAAGTGCGGACATTGGGTTCTCTGGGGTAAAATTTTCCGGAGATCAAATAGTCCCCCCATTCGGTTCTCCGGGCGGGGACTACTTCAGGGAACCCATGCCAAAGGCTCAAACACAGGGACGGGGCACTAGAGATATTAACGCGGGAATTAGATAAATCGCCCTTAGATATAATCGCTTTACAGGAAGTTAGGTGGCCAGGAGAAGGTAGTCAGGAATCAGGAAGCTTTGCATTATACTATGGGGGTGCAGAAAGACCTGCATTTGGAACGGGTTTTTTAGTCAGAAGGAGGATCCTATCCGCTATCCGAGATATTAAGTTTGTTAGTGATAGGATATCATACATAATTCTAAATGGTAAACGACATGATTTTATAATTGTAAATGTAGGCCCTACATGCCCCCACAGAAGATAAAGATGACAAGATCAAGGATGAGTTCTATGAAGAATTAGAATGCTTATTTGATTAGCCTTTCACGATATCATATGAAAATTGTCTTAGGAGATTTTAATGCAAAAGTGGGGCGGGAAGATATATTCAAACGCAACAATAGGCAAATTCAGTCTTCATGAAGATAGTAACGACAACGGGGTTAGATTAGTCACATTTGCCACATCAAAGAATCTCATTGTTAAGAGCACAACATTTCAGCATAAGGACATTCATAAATACACCTGGACGTCCCCAGATGGAAGAAAGAAACTCGGAACAAGATTAGATTCATGGATTAGTGTGATAAACGGACCATCATCTGGTCAGAGTGAAAATCAGACAACGGCTATCGCTTATGAGAGGAACAAACGCTAAAGATGATTCTGTAAAATTTGAATTAAAAAACTTGAAAAATGATGAAATGCGGCAAGAATACCAAATCAAAATTGCTAATAGATTTGAAGTAGGCCTACTGGAATCTTCAGATGACAATGTGGCAAACGAAGAAGAAACTGATATAAATAAAGAATGGGAGGCTATAAGAGATACTATTAAATTGTCAGCATCAGAAAGCATTGGTTGTTTAAAAAAGAGGCAAAACAAGAAATGGTTTGATGATGAATGGGCCGACATTGTAAAGAAAAGAAAGCTAGCAAAAATGAAATGGTTACACGAGCCAAATGAGGTAAATTTAGAGCAATTGGGTAGTATTAGACGGGAAACCACCAGACTACTAAAGAGTAAAAAGAGGGAATATTTGAGAGAGAAGATTAATGATCTTGAAATGAATGCAAAAAATAGGAACATTAGAGAATTATATCAGGAGGAATTAGTATAGAGAAGAAGGGGTTTCAGGCTAGAACAAACATAATTCGGAATGAAAATGGGGGTATGATTGCAGATTCCAGGAGCATATTAAATAGATGGAAAAGTTACTTTAATCAGCTATTAAATGTAGGCCTACATACAGAACAGGACATTGAGGAGGATAAGTTACAGACAGCAGAAATGCTAGTCGCAGAGCCAAGAACATTAGAGGTTGAAATGGCAATTGAAAAATTGAAGATGTATAAAGCATCAGGTTCAGATGAGATCCCAGCAGAACTGATAAAATCAGGGGGAGAAAAATTGATGGACAAGATACGCTGGCTGCTTAGTATGATTTGGGAAAAAGAAGCTCTTCCAGATGAATGGAAGGAATCAATTATCGTACCAATTTAAAAGAAAGGAGATAAAACTGACTGCAACAACTACAGGGGCATCTCATTGCTTTCAACTTCGTATAAAATTCTAACAAATATATTGGTAAGCAGACTTACTCCCTATATTGATGACATTCTAGGAAATCATCAATGTGCATTTAGAAGAAACAGGTGTACAACAGATCAGATTTTTAGTATAAGACAGATTTTAGAAAAGAAATGGGAATATATTGGTACTGTACATCAACTATATGTAGACTTCAAAAAAGCATACGATTCAATTAAGAGGGAGAAGTTATATAGTATCCTGCTGGAGTTCGGAATTCCTAAAAAGTTAGTTAGACTTATACGAATGTGTCTAAATGGCACACAGAGTAGGGTGCGTGTAGGCAAACAGTTTTCGGATAATTTTGAAATCCAGAATGGGTTGAAACAAGGAGATGCACCATCTCCTCTACTATTTAATTTTGTACTAGAGCATGCCATTAAATCTTTAGAGAATGAGGAAGGCTTACAACTGAATGGTATTAATAAGCTGTTAGTTTATGCTGATGATGTAGTAGGCCCTACTACTGGCCGATAGCGAGGAGATACTAAAGGCCAACACGCACACACTATTGAGTAACACTAAGAAATTAGGACTGGAAGTAAATATCAGTAAAACTAAATATATGGTCACACGTAGAAATTCATTATATAATGGAAATGGACAGCTAATGACAAATGAGGGAAATTTTGAGGAAGTGGCTGAATTCAAATACCTAGGAACAATAATCACAAATAGGAATGAGATGCACAAAGAAATTAAACATAGGCTCAATTCTGGAAATGCGTGCTATTATGCATTGCAGAGACTTTTGATGTCCCAACTCCTTTCAAAAAACGTTAAGCTGAAAATATATAAAACTATTATTCTACCAGTTATATTATATGGGTGCGAAACATGGACTCTTACTTTAAGGGAGGAAAGGAGATTACAAGTATTTGAGAATAAAGTTCTTAGGAAAATTTTTGGACCAAAGAGAGATGAACAGACAGGTGAATGGAGAAGACTACATAACAATGAACTACATGGTCTTTATAGGAAGCCAGATATAATAAGAACAGTTAAGTCTCGTAGACTGCGATGGGCAGGACATGTTGCGCGTATGGGGAATGAAAGACGTGCATGGCAGCTTCTTGTAGGAAAGCCAGAGGGAAAACGCCCAGTTGGTAGACCAAGAATGAGGTGGGAGAACAATATTAACTATGATTTGAGGGAAGTAGATTATACAGGGAATGATTGGAAAGCATTAGCTCAGGATAGGGATGTATGGAGAGCTTATGTCCGCGCGGCCATGAACCTACGGGTTCGATAGTGCCAGTGAGTAAGTAAGTAAGTAAGTATATATATATATATATATATATTGTGTAATCCCACACAAATTTAAAGTAGTTTCTACTCTTTATTTTAAGATGTTTTATTTAAAATCTACAGGGCCTATAACTTATATAAAAATGAATATGCGTGTTTGACTTCTAAAATCGCTCAACCGATCTTCAAGAAAATTTTCAGTTACAGAACGTGTTTAGCAGCTATCTATTAGCGTTCTAAAAAAAATTAGGTATAAGAGTTCAGCTGAAACAAAAATTTAAAAAATCGCTCTAGCAGTCGTAACTTTTGATATTTCACAACGAAATTCAGTATGCCTACAGATAAGTATTAAAATAAATGAAGGTAGGTATTATAAATAATTTGGCGAAATCCGTCCATTAAAAGTGGGGGTTTATCTGAATTCCGAAATTAAAAATTGATTCTAGCAACCATGTTTGGTTATTGGCACATCATTTAATTAACATTTAATACCGTAATTCATTTGTTTAGGTGTAGCAGCGCATGCCGGGTATTAGCTAGTATTAAAAATAAATTAAATCGATGTACCTTATAGGATACAATGCAAATTTAAAGCAAAAGAGAAACAATTACCTTCAAGCAGACGATTCCATGAAAATCAGCAGGAAGTTTAAATAAAATTGGTTTATGATTTTTTTTACTTAATTAACAATATGCACAAACTTTCTTCTTTAAAATAAAAATAACAACAATTAATAATTAAAAAACACTATAATTTTTAAGAAATGTAAATATTTGTTCACTCAAAAAATCTTTAAATTTCCAGGAATACAATATAAATTACGCCACAGATAACAACATAAATTGATTTAACTTTTAATCAGAAATAAAAATCACATTCATATATTTAAAAACCGATAGTGCATGGTTATTTACAAAACTAAACAGTAGGAACTTTTGGCAAAACCAGAAAATGTTGAGAAAACAAGATGGCGACCGGTACGAGAGTGATGTATTAACAAAAGAGGAGCGAGTGTCGCATTGAGCCAATGGCAGGACTAGTTAGATTGCGTGACAAGAGCGATAGGAGGAGCAAATGTAATTGTAAGTCCTGTATTTTCTGTCCTTGCTAACGTAAGGGCACACCCACTACGCTTTTCTACATTTACTCATATCTAATACAATTATTTTTAGTAAAAAAGCAACCATATATTTATTTGGTTTTATGTTTGTCTGCTAATTGTTTCACCCAAACCGATCTTATCAATCGCAATATAGAAGCGAAACAGCAGGCTTCATTATCGTTGTCTGGATGACATTCCAATGAAAATAACAAATGACATTTTACTTTCAAGTCCAGTTGGGGTTTACGCTCATGAAAAAATAAGGACTTTTTTTTTTTTACATAGGCTAATTTTATATTTAAAGCGTACATAATCCTCCAAATTAAAGATATTATTATTATTATTATTATTATTATTATTACTATAAAATAGCAAAATTCCAGGAATATGTGGTACGATAAAACGAACACTAAATAACAAAACAACAAGAGAGACCCAATTGAAATTTTATAAAATGTTGGTAGTACCGGTACTGCTCTCTATGGTTCAGAAGCCTGGATACATAAAACATAAGATCTAAGTAGGATAACGGCGGCAGAAATGAAATTTTTGAGATCAGTTAAAGGGTGCACTGAGGAAGACAGAATCAAGAACACAGAAATAAGACAGGAACTTGAAATATTTGCAATAACTGATAAATGGATACATATAGGCCTAGACAAAAATGGAAGCAACACACAGACAGAATGAATGAAGATAGATATCCAAAACAAATAACAAAATACAAATCTAAGGCACCCGAGATGTGGGCAGACCTAGAAAGAGGTGGGCTGAAGTCGGAACGGGTCACAGACCTCATCCATGAATGAAGATGATGATGATGATGATGATTATTATTATTATTATATTATTATTATTATTATTATTTATTATTATTATTATTATTATTATTATTATTATTATTATTATTATTATTATTATTATTATTATTATATTTAACTCCGCCATGGCCGGTCCCAAGCCCAGATTGAGAAAGACGGAGGGGGGAGGAGTAATAACCTCATTAAAATCCGACTGATTGCCAGTAATCGCCGACTGTCATTCGGCTATGAGACTCTATCTGAGCCTTGAGAATCGACAGCAACGATATTATTTTATCGAATTATTTATAACATCACGGGCTGAAGAGGGCATTCATATGACCCTAAAACAGCCTGGAAGCGGCAGACTTCTCTGTAAATGAGAAGACTCTGCGATTCCGATCACTCTACATGGGCTCCGACTGATAGTACCCTATAAGGGCCAGCTAGGGTTACGGCGAAGACCTCAACGGCAGAGTCGGCGCAGAGGAATCCTTCAAGACGGCGGATTCGGCGTAAGAGGCAACCCTATCTCTAAGGGAAATAGAGAAACATTGCCTTGCGGTGAAGAGGGATCTGCAGAGGCTATGGGAAGAAAACCCAAACATAAAATTTCCTGGTCCTCCAGGTTGGGGGTTGATGCGACGGGCTAACTCCCCGTTCATTGGGGGGGGGGGATGAAATGTTAAAAAACTCAACGATTTACAGCCGCACATATTTAAAAATATACAGAAAAGTTTACGGACACGGACAATGAAAATTGGAACATGGAACATACAAGAGAATTATGAAATACATTTGGAGAGATACGTAAAGAATCAGAGAATAGACATCAAGATATTATAATATTATCTGAAACAATGAAGAAAGCACATGGTACGTTCATATAGGCTATTTCTATAGTGGAGTACCTAATCATTAAAGAGCCAAGAGGAGAGTATCTATGTTGGTAAAGAATAAACTAAAAACATAGGCTATATTAGCTACAGATTGGGATGAGAATTTAATAAGAATTAATATAAATTGATGTGGGCATAAAGTAACAATTGTAGGTGTCTATGCAGTTAGTGAAGATGAGAATACGGTTAAAAAAGATTATTTTTTCAATAAATTAAATGGAACAATAGGCCTATAAGAAATTGAAAATGGAAGAGAAACCATTATTGCAGGAGATTTCAACAGTATAACAGGAAAGGAAGAAAAAAATAAATAAAATAATAGGACCATATGGAGAAGATACTGTAAATAATAAAGGAAATAGATTAATTGATATTTGTGAGCAGAATTCATAGAGAATACTAAATGGATACAACCAATATAGGGATATAGGCCTACATAAATTTACACGATACCCAGATACACTTCACCAAAGGTCAGTTATTGATTACATTAAAATTAAACAACAATCAAGACCAGATGTGAAAGTCTATAGAGTGGTAATACTTGGTGATCATTTTTTGGTAAATACAAACATCTTATTTCCTTTTATAATGAATGGGAGAGATAATCAAATGGGGGTTTATGAACTTGAAAAAATAGAAATAAACATTCCAAAATATAATTTGAGGAGTTGTGAGGATGATAGCACTATTTATTTACATAAATAGATATCTTACTTACTTACTCACTGGCACTATCGAACCCGTAGGTTCATGGCCGCGCGGACATAAGCTCTCCATACATCCCTATCCTGAGCCAATGCTTTCCAATCATTCCCTGTACAATCTACTTCCCTCAAATCATAGTTAATGTTGTTCTCCCACCTCATTCTTGGTCTACCAACTGGGCGTTTTCCTTCTGGCTTTCCTACAAGAAGTTTCCATGCACGTCTTTCATTCCCCATACGTGCAACATGTCCTGCCCATCGTAGTCTACGAGACTTAACTGTTCTTATTATATCTGGCTTCCTATAAAGACCAAGTAGTTCATTGTTATGTAGTCTTCTCCATTTACCTGTCTCTTCATCTCTCTTTGGTCCAAAAATTTTCCTAAGAACTTTATTCTCAAATACTCGTAATCTCCTTTCCTCCCTTAAAGTAGACCTAAGAGTCCATGTTTCGCACCCATATAATATAACTGGTAGAATAATAGTTTCATATATTTTCAGCGTTACGTTTTTTGAATGGAGTAGCCTACATAAATAGATATTAAATGTGAAATTGACAGAAACAACATTTGATACTATACAGAATCAATTGGCCTACCAATACATTTTAGACAACCTGCATGAAGCAGCAAAAGAAACTATTGGCGAGAAAATTGAAAAAAAAAAAAGTTATTATTGGAATGAAGAAATTAAAAAAAGTAAAAAGTAAAACTGAAGAGCAATGTAGCCTATATTTAAAATGGCTAAACACAAAAAAACATATAGGCCTAAGACAAAACAGAACTTCGAAAACAACAAGCAAAAATCAAAAAGAAAATCTCAGAAGCAAAAAACAACATTTGGGAAAACACTTTAAGAACCTGCTAATAGAGAACAGATAACAATATATATTTTTGAACGACATCGAGGAAAGAGTAAATAAAACCTTAGATGAATACATAAACTTAGACTTACAAATAGTAAAGAATACTGTGAAATCACTAAGAAATGGAAAAGCAACAGGGCTAGGAGGAATACCAGCTGAATTGTTAAAAAATGGACCTGAAAAGTTATATGAACTACTAAACGATTTACTTGAGAAATGTTTAAATGGTGAGGATGTAGCCTAGCAGAAGATTGGAAAATAGGCTACATTTCCTCAATACACAAAAAATGAAAAATATTTGATTGTCAAAATTATAGAGTAAATAGCACAATAATTAGATTAGATTATTTGGTAAAATAATTAAATATTTCCTGGAAATACAATAAAAGGATCTAGAAGCAGAAAACAAGCAGGCTTCAGAGCAGGTAGATCAATTATTGACCATAGGCCTATATTTTGTTTGAAGCAAATAATAGAGATGAAAAAAATTAGAACATAACCTTTCCATTTGGTGTTCATAGACATTGGAAAAGCTTATGATACCGTTCCATTATCACAATTATGGATAACTTCCAAATTAAGCAAAATAAATCCTATTTTGATAAAGGCTATTCAAAATTTATATAAAAACTCATAGGCCCTAAGTAAAAGTGAAAATAGGAAAATATTTATCAAAAGGATTTGAAACCAACAAGGGATCAAGCCAGGGATGCAAGCATATCCCCCACATTATATAAAATCTACAGAGAAAATGCTGTAGAAAGTTGAAAAAAATAAAACTATGGGAATTCCAATAGTTGAGGAATCAACAATATATCCCCTCCAATTTGCGGATAATCAACATATTTTGGCACAAGAATATGAAAACATTGAATATATGTAACCGAAAATTTATTCCAAGGAATGTTAATAATATGGGGACTAAAAGGTGAAAACAGGGAAGAAGGAACAATAAAAAAACAAAAAGAGGGTGGCCATAGGAGACATTCATCAAGATTTGATACTGGATGATGAAACGGGGGTAATTAAATACATAGAGGAATACAAATATTTGGGAATAAAAATTACAGAAGATGGGAAGCAGGAAAAGATCTGCTAGGATATGTAGGAAAGAGAAAATTAGAAATAGGCTTAATGTTATAAAAGAGAATACGAATGTACAAAACTCAATTTTAGAACTTATCCAAGAAAAGCAACTAAAATGGTACGGGCATATTAGGCGAATGGATGATGAAAGATTACCAAAAAATAATAAAATGGACACCATCAGGAACGAGAAAGAAAGGACGACCAAATCTCACGTGGATCCAAGGGATTAGAGAAACTTTGAAGGACTGGAAAATAGAGGAAGAAATGTGTTAGGCCTATAACAGAGACGAATGGAGGAAAATTATAAAGCGAAATTGAAGACAAATCATTGGTGCCGGAAAAACTTACCAACATTGTTAAAACCGGGAATATATATAAGTATATATATATATATATATATATATATATATATATATATAGGCTATTATTTTATTTTAAGAATTTATCAACCAATTTTGTCAACAATAAGTAGAAAAATTAGCGACTTTTAAAAGATTAACACGTAATATAGCCAAGGTGGTTGAAGAGACATTTTGGCGAATGAATCTAGAAAAGGCCTCCTATTGTTTTTTTGTTTCGTTAATCCGTATTCCTGGAATATCATGAGAGAGAGAGAAAAAAAAAAAGGCGATTGATTTCTTGGCCTCCGGAGAATTCAGAGTTGTTTGACACGAACGGACTGGGCTTCTGGATGAAAAATCCTTATTCGTGCTTAGGGGTCTAGAATTCTCAGAAAACATTCTAAGAATTAAATGTGTTTAAACATTTTAAGCATAATACTGTAGCATGTTTAAAACTTCTCATTTCTCCAATTTTCTACTCCTTCCAGGAATTTTTGCCTAGCGAAAATTTTAATGAAATGTTTATACAATTTTCAAGCAGCATTGAAGAACCAACTTCTGGCGGAACCACTCCGTCTTCTAATGAGGAAGTCGACAATTAGTAAATTAGTTTTTAAATGTGGGCTAAGCTAGTGATAATCTGCGATTTCTCATTCAATTTTGACTTAGGCCTAATTCAAGATCATCCGATTACACTATTAATTTTAATAATGCGATTAATATTTTATTAAATTATTATTATTATTATTATTATTATTATTATTATTATTATTATTATTATTATATTATTCCAGAAAAGAAATAGAAAGTTATAGGCTATAGGAGGATCACAATCTCAGAAGTATGGAGATTTCTAAAAACGCTGAAAACTAACCAAGGATCCAGCAAGATAAATTTGTTAGTGAAATCTGACGCAGAAAAACATTACAAAGCTTTACTATCAGAAAGTAGAAATGAGTTTATGGAAACAATAGAAAATCCAACTATAGAAATGAACGCCCTGGAATTTGATACAATAGATATAGAATTATAAATTCAAGCCCTAAAGAATAAAAAGGCACCAGGGCCGGGAAACATACCCAATGAGTCAATTAAATATGGCCCAAAAAATTTAATAGGTAGATTGAGGGACTTGTTTAATAAGTGCATTGAAATACAGACGATTCGTGATGAATGGAAAATAAGCTACATTGTACCAATATACAAGAAGTGCGATAGAAGATACGCAAAAAACTACAGAGGACTAAGTATAAATAATACATTATATAGAATATTTACGAAGTTAGTAAAACAAAGTTACAAAAAGATATTAAAGACAAATTAGGAGAAGATCAAAATGGATTCAGACCAGGAAGGTCATGTTTTGACAATATATTTGCAATAGGCTACAACAGTTAATTGAAAAACGGACTGCAGTTGGAGAAGAAACCCATTTGACAATGATAGATTTAGAGAATGCTTATGACTCAATTCCGAGGAACAAATTATGAGAAGTATTGGAGAAATACAATATTGATAGAAACCTAATAGAAATTATTAAACAAATTTATAAAGATAACTCCGCTTTTGTTAAAATTAGAAATATAATGTCTAATCCTATAAAAACCACAAAGGTATTGAAACAAGGGTGCAGTCTATCACCAATTTTATTTAATATTTATGTAGAATTTAAATTAATTAAATGGAAACAAGGCTGCAAAAAAGTATGGGGATCCCAATAGGCAACAGATTTTTGCTGATATTACAATTTGACGATGATCAACTGGTTTTAGCACAAGACAAATTTGGTATGGAATTCATGATAAAAAAGGTTGAAAAAAGCATATGAATCATGGGATCTCACAATAAATTTACAAAAAACAGAATATCTGGCAATAAATAGCAATGAAAGAGAAGAATTTAATATTGGAAGAAGGAATCCAAATAAAGCAAGTGAAACAAACTAAATATTTGTGAATAATTATGGATAACATTGAAGGTAGTAGGCAAAGAGAACATAAAACACTTGAGTAGCAAAATAATATCATCGTTAAATTCCGTATGGTGGGATAAGCATATTTGGAAAGACACAAAAAAATATATTGGTAAAACATTGGTGGAATCTGTTGCAATGTATGGAAGTGAGGTATGGAAAATCAATAAGTACTACAAGAATAGACTAATAGCTCTAGAAAATGGATTATTTACGCAGAAGTGCCACAAAGTCTAAATTAGAACATGTCACAAATAAGGAAATTAGAAACATAATGGAAACAGAACAAAGCATAATTGAAAGAATTGAGGAGAAGGAATTAAAGTGGCTAGGACATGTTTTAAGAATGGAAGATGAGCGATGGCCGAAGCAGCTATATGAATGGCATCCGAACAAAAAGAAGAAAAGAGGGAGACCAAAGTTAACATGGAAGGAAAAAATGGAGACAGTAATGCAAGCCAAGCGGGCTAAGCATCGAAGATGCCCAAGACCGTAGGCTTTGGAGGTTTGGCACGGGAAGATGGCAGCAGCTGGAAAAACCCGAAGATAGATAGAGATTATTATTATTATTATTATTATTATTATTATTATTATTACAAATTTGGTGTAACGGATGAGGACACAGAGGACAGGGAACTATGGAGAACTTTAATTTAGGGAAATTTGTGAAGGTGTGTTACGAACTGACAGTCTATAAGTCCGTAGTTATTTAGGGCCTATGCATTTTTAAAAATCACGTTAATCATTAAGATTGTTTGGAGAATACCACGAAGAAAATTCCCAAAAAAAAAATATTATTAGTAAATTCAACAAATAGGCCCACTTAGAACAAAAACTTATGTCGAAGGAAATGGATTTCTTGAGGAGAGCAGCAAGATTTACAAAACTAGATAAACATTAGAAATACTGCCATACGAGAAAAAATGAATATTAGATATTCAATAGTGGATTACTAAAATACAAACAAATAAATTGGTATGGGCATGTACGACGAATGTAAGAAGACAGATTGCCCAGTAAAACATTGGTATGGTGTCCACCTGGAAGAAGAAAGAAAGGAAGAGTTCGAAACTTGTGGATGCAAGAAATAAGAACTGGAATGAGAGAAAGAGGACGGGAGGACTTGGAGTGGATGGATAGAGACGAGTCGAGAAGGAAAATAAACTTTAGGCACAGATAGATATGCAAACATTGAAATTCTGTATAGCTAATAGAATAGGCTACAGTAAATAAAATTATTATTATTAATATTATTATTATTATTATTATTATTATTATTATTATTATTATTATTATTATTATTATTATTATTATGTGGGCTCGGGGCAGCGTCGCTAACTAGTACGCACCGTCCCGGGTTCAGTTCCTGGTTGGAATAGGTTCTCTGGGTGATTTTTTATATTTTTTTATTTCCTCGCTTGTAAAACAAATGTCAGGAAAGTTTAAGGCCCAAACGATGCCCGAACATCATCTGGCTATCGTTATCATATTCGCCATGTTTAGCAAGAATGTGTGTGTGAATGGTGTGTTTCGAATTAATGTTGTGTTGTCTCGGAGACTCTGATATTGAACTGATCAATCATTCGGGTAAGTCTTCCATGTCCTTGTGTAGACAAATAAATAAGTGGGATCCATAGTTTAAAATCCCTCTCCCGACAATTCGTCTAATGCCACAACAGCAATCTTCATGTTCGGTAGTGTCGCAGATTTAGCGGTTTTTATGGGTTTAGGTTGAAGTTTTATTTTCATTTTGTTATTATTATTATTATTATTATTATTATTATTATTATTATTATTATTAAACTAAACAATCGATAGATGTAACTGCATCCAACAATAATTAGGCTGACGGTATTAGGCCTAATATATAGAAGAATTTCGGGTAATGTGGACCCTCCTGTTTGAGTGGACCCTGTTAATATCTCTTTTAATTTGTGCTGCCCTGGAACAGAAAATATTTTAATTTTCTTCCCCTCATCAACATTGACGTGTTCAAGGCCAGTTTCTTTTTTTCTTTGTGGCAAGAAGTATTTATTTGTGATATTTATGAACACGACCATTTAAAAGTTTTTCAAGCTAAGAATTAGCCTAATTCTTTAATTTCTGCTATTGAATATTACAAATGTTGAAAAAAAACTCCTAAATATATTAATTATATTATGTAGATGCTGTTAAGTTTGATAGGCTATTATGTGACATGGCTGTTGTATAACATAATTAAAAATAACAAAGATAGGTATTCGGTTAATGTTGACCCTCCACGAGGCGGTTAAAATTAACATGGATCCACTTTACACGAATATGTAGGCCTATATTTTATCAATAGGGGTAAGTAAGTAAGTAAAGTGGTCCCACAACAGGCCTCAGGAGGCCCTTGGGGTAGTAGGAGGTTAAGGCTCCCACTTTTTCTAGACAATCGACACTTTATGTCAGCCGGGTTTTCAGCCCTGCGTGACGGCCGCCTTTACCCCCAGAACAAGTGTCTGGTATTCATTTCCGTTAGAGGCTGAGTCGACCCCAGGGTCATAGTGCCGCCAGAAGGTTTGGGTCAGTTTAAAAATCCTGACCCCAACGGGACTTGAACCCTCGACCTTCCGGCTTGTAGCGCAGTGCCTTAACCACTAAGATACGGCGTGCCCCTTTATCAATAGGGGTGCTATAGGCCTATGTAAAAGCCGTACACATAGGCCTAATTAATTTTATTTAATATCCTTGTAATTTTATCTAAACCCAAAGACCGTCGCTGTCTGCTGATGAATGGCATATGAATGTTATAATGAACAATAATTTTTCAAAACATTTAATAAAAATGAACGATTTTTTAATTACGATCAGCCATAAATACTTTATGATTAATTTGGGCCTGTCTGTATAAATTAATAGACTAAATAAACTTAAAATAGTCTAAAGGCTAGGATGGACTCTTGGGTCCACTTTACTGCAATATGGAAGTTAAAGTGGACCTTTGATGTAATGTAAATGTTTATAAATTATGAAGGTAATCCACATTTGAATAAAATAACAATGCTATTTCATAGTTATAACACTAGTGATAATCACAATAATTAAACACAATTCAAATCCCTTAATTAGAAGAAGAAGAAAACAAATTCAAAATAGGGGTCCAACTATATATACATATATATTTATATATATGGGACACGCCGTAGCGTAGTGGTTAAGGCTACAAGCCGGAGGGTCGAGGGTTCAAGTCCCGTTGTGGTCAGGATTTTTAAACTGACCCAAATCCTCTGGCGGCACTATGGCCCTGGGGTCGACTCAGCCTCTAACTGAAATGAGTACCAGACGCTTGTTCTGGGGTAAAAGCGGCCATCACGCAGGGCTGACAACCTGGCTGACATAAAGTGCCGATTGTCTAGAAAAAGTGGGAGCCTTAACCTCCTGCTACCCCAAGGGCCTCCTGAGGCCTGTTGTGGGATCACTTTACCTTTTACCTTTATATATATATATATATATATATATATATATATAGGCCTATATGGGAATTCGTTCACAATGTGGTGGTTTCCTGTCATCCTCAAGAAATTCATCTTCTCCGGTTGTAGCTGTCCTGAACATCTTCATTTTGTAAATTCCAGTTCACTCATACTTCTTCTCACACCGTCCATCCAACCTCCTTTAGGTCTTCCCTTTCTTCTTTCAATATCTATTTTCGACTCCAAGATCTTCTTAGAGATTCCACTAGATGCGATCCTCTTGAGATGTGTATACCATCTTAATCATCTCTATTCAATTGTCTGTAACACATTTCTTTAAACTTTCAAAATTTTCCTAAATTCAACGTTTCCAATTTTTTAATAATCTGGTGATGATCTTCTCCAGTCATCCATTTTTCATTCATTTTGAGAATTTTTCATTATCATTGAAGGGTTTCTCCAACCAATCTTGATAATTGACATGAGTTTTAAAAATACATTGGGGGGGGGGGCACGCCATAGCGTAGTGGTTAAGGCACTGAGCTACAAGCCGGAGGGTCGAGGGTTCAAGTCCCGTTGGGTCAAAATTTTTAAACTGACCCAAACCCTCTGGCGGCACTATGGCCCTGGGGTCGAATCAGCCTCTAACGGAAATGAGTACCAGACGCTTCGCTTGTTCTGGCGGTAAAGGCGGCCGTCACGCAGGGTTGACAAGCCGGCTGACTTAAAGTGCCGATTGTCTAGAAAAAGTGGGAGCCTTAACCTCCTACTACCCCAAGGGCCTCCGCGCCTGTTGTGGGACCACTTTACTTTACTTTAAAAATACACAAATGACTACGAACGTATAGACAGTTTGTAATACACCTTCACAAATTTCCCTCAATTAAAGATCTCCATAGTTATCTGCCCTCTGTGTCTTCATCCGTTACACCAAATTTCCTCACTGAATTGTGAATGTTATTCTTCCAACTTGTTCTTGGTTTTCCTTTCTGCCTCTCTTCTTTCACTTTTCCATGTATGCATAGACCTATAGGTGGTCTTTGGAAGTTTTCCATCCTGCATATTAGCCTTCTGTAATCCATCTCTGTTCTAATAACGCGTTAGCTTGGCACCCTTTAATTGTCCACGTCTCTGATCCATATAACATAATACTCTCTAGAATGGCCTTATAAATAGATTACTTTGTTCTGTAAAGGATGTTTTTACTCCATAATACTGAGTTCAGCTGCCAGTTACTCACTGTCCATATGCTATTCTTTTTCCCATTTCTAATTGTGATGGACCTTATTTTTCTAACATTGATCCTAGATAGGCCTATCTAAATTTCTTGATTTGTTAATGCCATTAATTCCTGTAAGATATTGTTTATCAATAATCACTTACTTACTCACTAGCACTTTCGAACCGTAGATTCATGACCGCGCGGACTTAAGCTCTCCATACATCCCTATCCTGAGCCAATACTTTCCAATCATTGCCTGTATAATCTACTCCATCAAATCATAGTTAATGTCATTCTCCCACCTCATTGTTGGTCTACCAACTGGGCGTTTTTCCTCTGGTTTTCGTACAAGAAGCTTCCATGCACGTCTTTCATTCCCCATACGTGCCACATGTCCTACCCATCGCACTTCTATGAGACTTAACTGTTCTTATTATAGCCTATCTGGCTTCCTATCATTTACTTCATTGTTATGCAGTATTCTCCATTCACCTTATGTATTTATTTATTTTAATATTAATATCCACCATCAATAGTAATTCTGCCCGAGGGCAGGTCTTTCACTGCATTCATAGCATTTTCATGCTATGCTTGCAGCTTTACTAGGGAATTGTAGGTGTGGTAGCTTCCCGTTACTTTTCACACCGATGAAGAAAGGATGATGATGATAATGATAAGGATGATGATGATGATGACCATATGATTTGAAGGACCGTTTGCGCCTTAAAGTTTTCCTGACATATGTCTTATAGGTGAGGAAAAACCCTGATAAAAACCTCACCCAGAAGAACTGTCCCGACCGGGGATCGAATCCGGGCCCGCTGTGTGACAAGGCAGCACGCTACCTCGAGACCACAGCGGTGGACACTATTAACATTTACACATAAAAATACTTCAACTAATGAAGTCTTGTTGCAAAAGAACCAGACAGACTATTTTCGTGTTGAAATACATTGATAGTTATATTCTGAGAAAGAATTTCAATAGAACAATTAATGTATGCCTAATTGTAGCCTACTTGTTATGAGATTATTATAAATAATTTAGAATTCTAATGGTACCAGCATCGTGTCTCAGTAGTCACCTGTTAGCGTCACTTTAAATAAAACGTAACAATATGTAGGTCTACATATTGATGAGTCGAACGGATTAATAGTCCTATATAGCACATATAATGGTCACCAAACCTTAATTGTTTTGAAAACCAATAGACTGTAGCAAAATATGTGATATAATGTGCTATGAAACAATGCAATACGTGTAATACAGGCCTAATATAGCTAATAGAGCGTATCCGGGACCAACACTATCAATAACAAACAGAACAGCGTCCACCGCTGTGGTCTCGAGGTAGCGTGCTGACTTGTCACGCAGCGGGCCCGGGTTCGATTCCCGGTCGGGACAGGCTCCTGGGTGAAGCTTTATTTCTGGGTTTTCCCTCACCTTTAAGACAAATGTCAGGAAGCTTAGGGCGCAACGATCCCCAAAAATCATCCGGCCATCCTCATCATCATTATCATTCACCGATGTGGAAAGCAACGGGAAGCTACCACACCTACAATTCCCTAGTAAAGCTGCAAAGCATAGCATGGAAATACTATGATTGCAGTGCAAGACCTGCCCTCTGACAAAATTATTTTGGATGGATACAGAACAGAAACTAACAAATGTTTATTATAACAATCAGTGACGGTTTGGTTCGTGGTTACTAGTCAACAAAACCTATACTTAGGCTATAATTATTCTAACAAAACACAAAACACGCCACGCTATGAAACATAAAATACAGGTTCAACAAAACGTAAAACAGATTAATGATGATTTATATATAGACCTATAAAAACAATGTTTGTTGATTTATCGTGTCCTTATTCTTTTATTTCTTTTTTTTTTTATAACCCACATTAAAATGTGTGTTGATTTATCGTGTCTTTTCTTTTTTTTTCTCCAAAGCCCACATTACTCTTCCTCTGAACATGTCGTTTCTGCAATAAATAAATTTCATTAAACTTACTTAATATACGACATATAGGCCTACTAAAATACTCTGAACGTAGATAAAATATTGTAGACAACACGTTACAAAATTAAGTTTAGTAACTCGCTGCACTCCCTTCGGTCGTGTTGTAACTTGAGCATCTCGTTACTAAACGTCTGGCTTTTGTAACCACTCGTCTTAATAACTATTAATGCAGTTTGTTGAAAAAAATAGATAGACCTAAATTCAACAAGTTTCTAAAGGAATCAGTAAATTTTCACATGTGCACCTCTTGTGGCTCGAAAATACAAATAGTGTATCTGAGGTTTATTCGGCAAGTTCCTTAAATACTCACACTACAAGGAAACTATCAACCATTACGTGTCAAAACCTACCTTGAAATTTCTCTGAGAGAAGCATTGTGGTGTACCAAGACCGTGTCCAAAAACTTAACTGCAGTTTAAAACTACAAGGCACAGACATCGAAGCCAGAATCCAGCAATGGAAATCCACTGTACGTAGCAGATAGGCCTATAGGCCTACATCCCTGCATGAGTTAAGAACGAAGTGGAAGTTAGGCGGGACGCGGCGCGGACGGCGGGTAGTGACAGTTATCCAGTCTACCAATAAAGGAATTGTATTACTTCCCCATAGTTTAAATGAGAGATCTGGGGCTGGATTTTAGTACCTTGCAGTTAAAAACGGCAGCTTTTTTGGTACATCACAACGCTTCTCTGGAAGAAATTTCAAGGTAGATTTCGGCATACAATGGTTGACACTTCTCTTATAAGATAATTTTAAACAGCTATTAATTTATATAGGCTTATCTGGTTATTTAGTAACTAGAGTCGGGACTTTTATGTACTAAAAGGTAGCGTTTGTTATTATTAGAGCTAGGATTTGTATGTACTAAAAGTTAAAATTGCAACGTAGTATAATGAGAAGTTAGAGTTATGACTAGGGAGCGGATTTTTATGTAGGCCTAATAAAAGATGAGATTGAAATGCAGATAGTATTTATTATTCAACTGTTTGTGTGTGAAACAAGATAAAAGACAATCAAAAGTCTTACTTCTCATTATACTATTCAAAACAAAAGACAGTTATAAGCCTAACTTCTCATTATAGGCCTACTATGTTGCAATCATAACTTTTAGTAGGCCTACATAAAAATGTAGGCCTACTTATAACTGTCTTTTATTTTGGTGTCACACACAAACAGTTGAATAATATATACTAACTGCATTGCAGTCTTACCTTATATTACATAAAAATCCTAGCCCTAGTTATTATAATTATTCACTGTTCTTAATTAGCCTAATAGTTATTAAGACGAGTGGTTACAAAAGCAGAGGTTTAGTAACGAGAAGTTCAAGTTAGAACACGACCGAATGGAGTACAACGAGTTACTAAACATAATTTTGTAACGTGTTGTCTACAATATTTTATCTACGGCGTACAGAGTATTTTAGTAATTGTTGTAGATATATTTAGTAGGGCTATATCTAATTAAATGTATTTATTGCGGGAACGATATGTTTAGAGAAAGAGTATTGTGGGCTTTGCAGAAATATAAAAGATACGATAAATCAATAAATATTGTTGTAATATTGGCTTTGGGGAAAAAAAAAAGACACAATACGTCAATAAACGTTGTTATAAATGTAGGCTTTGGGAGAAAAAAGACACGACAAATCAACAAACATTGTTTTGTTGTTATAATTTATAGCTGGGGTCACCAATTAGATTTCATGGACGTCCATTTCCAATGTAGTAAATTCAGTCGAGATTCGGAACCACAGTTGATTAAACGTACGAAGCTTTTATTAAGTGATTAATATTACTGTGGTCGCCCAGCGGTCGAAATTCGACCACAATTCATTACATTTTTAAGTTTGTCACAAATACGTCATTGTGCATTCATTTTCGATTTATTTTAAAAAAACGAATGATAGGACATATGTTGTAGGCCTATAGTTTGAAAAAGCAATAACGCGTTAATTGACATTTGTATACTATACTATTTAAATTAGCATTGGCCTATTATTATGTGTATGGAAATATATATATATATATATATATATATATATATATATATCCCTTCTTCTTTGTCTCTCACTCCGACCCGTCAATGTTCTATGTCGAGGTATAATGGAAGTAGGTGCGAATATGTAAATATAAAAAAAAAATGTAATGAAATTACTGAAACCAAGATCAGACAGGATTTAATTTAAATTTAAATAATAAAATGCATTCACTTTTTTTAAAACCATTAATTATAAACCACTAATAATAAATACGAGAGAGTAAGTCAATTCACATTGCTGCTGCACAATTTTCTTTTTACAACAATGCACTTTCAGCATGAACGTAAACAAATGACTGAGTAATACACATACATTTCTTAGAGACAATTTATTTTATTTTGTTTAATTTAATTTATTTGTAACACATATTATACATTTCTTTTCACTCCTTCTCCATAGCATATGGACTTTAATTATGCCAAATATCACACTCCTCCGTGAGCGCAATATGCTTAAAAAGGGGTACACAGTTTTTTCCTTCGCCTATTAATAGGCTATATAGATACGGATATTATTTAAATTATGTTATGGGTATGAATTGCACAAATTAAACAAAACGCATGGTAAATACTAAAAGGATACAGCACAGTTATTAATTCTAATAATTATTAATAAGTTATGATAAATTTAACATAACTTATGGTCAGAGTATTATTTAAATAACTCACCTCACAAATTTTGTGTTTTTTTTTCACGATACCAGATTTCAAACGGAATTCCGTTCATCTTCAGTCAAATCTCCGACCATAAGCAGTGCTGCCAACCGAGCCAACAATAATTCTATCATAACAAGAAATTTAGGAAACTGGTTTTATTCGATGTTTTACTGGCTTTGAAAATTTGTATTAATTCGATATTTAACTGGTCCGGAAACCGAAGTCCCAGGGTTCGGATCCGGACCGCGGTCCGCCAATTGGTGACCCCTGATTTATAGGTTTTATAATTAAAATGTATTTTACGTTTTGTTGAACCTGTATTTTATGTTTTGATAGTGTGTTTTTTTAGAATATAAAGTACAGGTTTTGTTGCCTAGTAACTATGAACTAAAGGTCATTGATCAACTGTATAACTTATATTAATACGTGAAGGAAAATCTTTGTAGGCCCTACCCCCTTTTTAAGCACATTGCGCGCACGGAGGAGTGTGTGTTATTTGGCATAATTAATGTTCATAGAAGGAGCTCAGAAAAATAAAATTTATGTATAATATGTGTTACAAATAAATTAAATTAAACAAAATAAAATTAATTGTCTCTAAGGAATTTGTGTGTATTACTCATTCATTTGTTAACGTTCTTATTGAAAGTGCATTGTTGCAAAAAGACAATTTTCAGCAGTATTGTGAATTGACTTACTCTCACGTATTTATTATTAGTGGTTTATTATTAGTGATTTAAAAAAAGAGAGTACTTTTCATTATTTATATTTAAATTAAACCCTGTCTAATCTCGGTTTCAGTAATTTCATTACATATTTCATTTTTATTTAGATATTCCCACCAACTTCCATTATGCCTCGACATAGAACATTGACGGGTTGGAGTGAGAGACCAAGAAGAAGGGATATATATTCCCGCACACATAATAATAGGCCAAATGAAAATTTAAATAGTATAAATAATAACTTACACTAATATCAAATGACGCGTTATTGTTTTTTAAATATTGCTTATTCAAGCTATAGGCCTACCACATATTTCCTATCGTTCGTATTTGTAAAATAAATAAAAAATGAATGTATTATGACAGATTTGTGACAAACTTAAAAATTTAATGAATTGTGGTTGAATTTCGACCGGTGGGCGACCCCTAGTTGTTATAATTGTAGGTAAATGAAATTTTCTTGAGTTTCTGTGAGTATTATATAATACGCTCCATCACTGCAATAAACAAAATTTTGAAGAATAGAAGAGCGAGTTGGCCCTTTCCTTTGTTCATATGTTTATATCCCACGGAACAATACTTCTCTCTCGTGATATATAAAGAAATCAATCACAATTTCAAATTAAACGCGCACTTAGAAAACTAAGAAGATACCGTACATGGCGAGGCCCTGACACATGTCAAAACAACCTACAAAATTTGACTCTTATCAGAATATTGAAACTAGCTATATGAGAACGTTTTTTGGCGTGATGAGGAAAAACTTTTTTTTTTCTATATTATAAGGAATCTTTGGAAATTATTCCAGACGGAGTGGCGCCTTATTCCTTGTTGGTTGTATTTTGCATGATCTTATTCTCGCTGCCTGGAAATTGAGATCGTCGACACAGATTTTTATGCGAAGTTAAAAAAAAAAATTACCAGCACTGCGGTCATCCAAGTACACCCTCTACAGTAAGTAAAGCACTCCTTTTTGTTGTTCCATAGTGTGTTTAAAAAAATATAGGCCTCTAGACCAAGTTGAGAACACTGAACTTCACAGGTAGGCTATTCAATTATGTAATTTAAGTTAATAATAGGGCTAATAATTTTATAGTGTCCTTTTTGCCACCCACGTGCAAGTTTCCCGGGCAGATGTGATAAATTGCATTTTCAAAAATTTATCGGCTTCATCACAATTTAGACACAATATCAACAAGATACTTCTTTACTTTCTATACCACAGCACAGGACATGTCTATATTCTGAATCTTACACAATATCTATGGACTCACTTCCCATCACTATCATTATTTAAATACGAATAAACTGATATCTTAAGTTGCACACAATGAAAACAGTACGTGCATAACAACTATATTCAGAAGTTTGTTTGTAGGCTACCTATTGGGCCTATATAGCCTATTCATCTACCAAGTTTTTTTTCTTTATTTTATTTTTATTCCATGTATTGATAGTATTAGCTAATATTAGAGCACAATCGCATTATGCGTTATTTAATCTACATAACTAACTCACTGCCAGTATACAAACCGTAGGTTAATGGCCGCGCAGACATAATCTCTCCATACATCCCTATTCTGAGCTAATGTTTTCCAATCTTTCCCTGTATAATTTACTTCCCTCAAATCATAGTTAATGTTATTCTTCCACCTCATTCTTGGGCGTTTTCCCTCTAATTTTCCTACAAGAAGCTTCCATGCACGTCTTTCATTTCCCATTTGTGCCACATGTCCTGTCCATCGCAGTCTGCGAGACTTAACTGTTCTTATTATAACTGGTGTCCTATAGAGACCATGTAGTTCACTGTTATGTAGTCTTCTCCATTCGCATGTTTGTCCATCTCTCTTTGGTCCAAAAATTTTCCTAAGAACTTTATTCTCAAATACTCGTAATCTCCTCCCCTTTGTCAAAGTAAGATTTTTAATCTATGCGAATTATTAATGATATTTTAAAATCGATTGACGTTATTTGTCAACCGGCTATGCGTCATTTAAAAAATTAATATTTTGATGTCATCTGTTCCATTGGCTCATAATTAAATGTGTACCAACACCGTTAGCGCCAAATCATTAATGCAGCCTTATTCCTTCTTCTTCGTCATGTTTATGGCTTATTTACTAGCCTGTACGGGCTCTAAATTGCTGCTGTTTTCTTCGCTTTGGTCTTCCCAAACTTCTTCTTCCCTCGTGGTGAATAGTTGTATGCTTGCTTTTGGTATTCTATTCCTCACTCATCCTTGTTAAGTGTTCTTTCCAGTTTGAATCTGTAAACACTTACAAGCTCCAAATAGACCTACAGCCTTATTACTAAAGAAAAATATAAACGCCATCGGTCCTATCAGATTCTATGTTTTGAAACAAAACGGCTATGAAACTAGATCTTCGTAATGCTAGTCTAATTTTTTAATTATGCATTTAAGCACCTATTGTCCCGCTCTCACACTGTTGATGCCAAACTGTCAAACAATGAAAATAACGTGATAATATTTTAGTATTGTTAGTTTGGCGCTACAAGTGAAGGCCTAGAACGTACTTTTCTCGAAACTTAGATAATGGCCCATACTCGTTTGATGCATAACGCCGACCAATTGTAATGAATGTTTTATGTTTTAATGATTAAATAATTCGCTGATTGAGGGGAAGAGAAAACTTTAGGCCCCTAACTCTACCAGCTTAAGTAAAGCATTTTTTTAATTATTATCACTATTATTATTAGTCTTATTATAACAATATCGTCTATTTTTAATTTATGCAACCAATTTGGGTAGATGATGTACAGATATCTCATAAGTAGGCCTAGGTATTATTTTTTTAACAAACATTTAATTTGGGATGTTTTTTCTTACAAAAATTAGACGATTCTTCAAAGTAGAGGCCCATCTTTGAACGAGGTTTAATTAAAATCCCCACTACGATACCAATCTCTGGTTTTTCATATGAAGACTTTATTAAGATCCACTTCCACAGTTTTAATGTGTTCAATGTTTTCGGAATTTCATCCAAGAAATCGGCCATGGATTTTTAGGATGGAACAATTAAGGAGGGATTTAAGCGTGGATCAAAAAAATTTTCAGGCTCATAAAAGAGCCCACGCCTGTAAAAAATTTAAAACCCGACATTCTTCCTCCAAATAATAATACCTTAGTTGTATACTAAATAATATTTTTGAGGAGATGTTCTAACTATATGCCACTTGATTGACATCTATAAGTAAATAAGCGTAGCCCTAACTAAATTAGCTTTAATACAAAACTCCAATTAAAACACCATGTCACATTTGGGGTGTATATAGGCTATATATCTAATTCTATTAGCTTCGGATTTTTACAAGCCTGACTGCCGACCATCCTGTGCAACCTCCAAAGCCTACGATCTTGGGCAACTATCTTCATGTTTTCCTTCCATGTTTACTTTGGTCTCCCTCTTTCCTTCTTCTGGTCGGTTTTCTTTCGGATGCCATTCATATAGTAGATGGCCAATCGCTCATCTTCCATTCTTAAAACATGTCCTAACCACTTTAATTCCTTTCTCCTCAATTCTTACATTATGCTTTGTTCTGCTTACCATTATGTTTCTATTTCCTTATTTGTGCCATGTTATAATTTTGATACTTTCTGGCACTTCTGCGTAAATAATCACTATTCTATTAGCTATTAGTCTATTCTTGTAGTACTTATTGATTGTCTATACCTCACTTCCATAACACTGCAACAGATCCCACCAATGTTTTACCAATATATTTTTTTGTGTCTTCCAAATATATTTTTCTCACCATAAGGAATTTAAACGATGATAGGCTATTATTTTGCTACTAAATTAATTCAATTTATATGCTTTACGTTTCGCTTTACCTATGCCTCTTCAATGTTTATTCCTAAATAATTTAGTTTGTTTAACTTGCTTATTTGGATTCCTTCGTCCAATATTAAATCTTAATCTTTCTCTATTATTGCCTATTCTATTTGCCAGATATTCTGTTTTTGTGTAAACTTAACTGTGAGAACCCATGATTCATATGTGTTTTTTCAACCTTTTTATCATAACTCCCATATCAAATTGTGTCTTGCGATAAAACCAGTTGCTCATCAGCAATAATAATATCAGCAACAAATATTTGCCTATTGGGATCCCACACCTTTGCAGCTTTGTTCCATTCTCGGTAATATAAATTCTACATAAATATTAAATAAAATTGGTGATAGACTGCAACACTCCTTCAATCCCTTGTAGGTATTTATAGGATTAGACATGATATGTTCCCATTTTAACATAAGGGGAGTTATCTTTATAAATTGTGTAATAATTTAAATAAGTTTCTATCAATATTGTATTTCTCCAATACTTCCCACATGACTTCCCTTCAATCTAAATTCATTTGATCTTCCTCCTATTTTGTCTTTAATCATCTTTTTGTATCTTAGTTTTTTATAACTTCTAAATATTCTATATAATATGGCTATTTAGCCTATTACTTTACTTAGTCCTCTACAATTTGTTTTGCTTCCTTCTATCACCCTGCTTGTATATTGGTACAATGTAGCTATTTTCCATTCATCAGGAATATTCTGTATAGCAATACACTTAGGCCTATTAAATAAGTCCCTCAATCTACTTATTAAATTTTTTGGGCCATATTTAATTAACTCATTGGGTATGTTTCCTAGCCCTGGTGCCTTTTTATTCTTTAGGGTTTGAATTTCTAATTCTGTATCTAATGTATCAAATTCCAGTGTGTTCTTTCTGTAGTTGGATTTTCTATATTATTTCCATAAACTCTTTTCTACTTTCTGACAGTAAAGCTTTGTAATGTTTTTTCTGCGTTAGATTTTACTAACTTATTTACCTTGCTGCATCCTTGGTTGTGTTTTCAGTGTTTTTAAAATCCCCATACTTCTGACTGATTGTAATCCTCCTATACAACTTTCTATTTCTTGGTACGGTATTTGGTTTTTTCCATAATTTGTTTTTTTCTTCTATCACTTTCCTTTTAACTTAAGCGTTTGTTTTCTTGAGTTCTATCCAGTTCTCTGTTGTTTTATTTTCCAACCATTCTAAGTAGCACTTTTTCTTCTTTTTAGTTAATTCGTCAATATCATCAATCTTGTGTATTTTGTTTTTTATTTATCACCATCTAATACCTGGCTACTTCTAGATAAATTATGTGTTTTCTTGCATTTAGTTGAATAAGTAGAAGTAAAAATAATTATAAATTTATATCGTTATTATTTTTAGATACCCGGTGCTGATTACCCGACGTTGCCGCGGAATCTACGCATCCCGATGTACTTGGCATAAATGTCTGAAACACAAAATTCGTTAATTTGGAGTTATCCCTGAAAGAGATACCCGCCGTGCGCTGCTATGTTTGCCCGGAATCTACTTATCCCGATCTTCTTGGCATCAATGAAAGACAGAAAAAGGTTATTCTGAATTATCCTTAAAGATAAACATAGCTATCGGGGACTTGTGTAAGAGTTTTTTGAGATATTCAATTCTGTGTACAATAATTTGGTGTATTTGTTATGGTTTAGAGGCAACGTAAGCCATTAAATCTTACAAAAAGCGACAATTTTTCAACGTTTTCTCACTACAGATGATGATTTTTTAGGGGTGAAGCGCTTGATCATTAAATCCTCCTCTTATAACCTATAACCTTCCCAGAAAAGTCCTGAACATTTTACAAAAAGTCCCATGACAATCGGATGAAGGTAAGAAAAGGGACTTTTTCCACCACGTTTTTTCAGTTAAAAGGGTGTTTTTAAGGGCGTAGGAGTTTATTATCTCAACTCTCTTATAGCCTATGTTCATCCCGGGAATCCCCTGAACATTTTACAAAAACCCCAACACAATGGGATCAACGGAATGGCCGCGCATAAAGAACGAACAACAAACAAACAAACAAAAAATATAAACCTGTAGTTAATAATTCTTTGTATTTGCTTTTAATTATTAAAAGTTAGAGAATAATTATTGCAACTGTTTCATTACTAAAAAGTAAGTAAATAATTGTTGTTTTTGTTTTTATTATTAAACTGAAGTAAATAATACTTCGCATTTGTTTTTAATTGTTAGAACTTAGAGAACAATTATTGCAGTTGTTTTTATTATTAGAAAGTAAGTTATTAATTAGTGTTGTTTCTGTTATTTATTATTAAACTGGAATAATAATTTTTTTACATTTGTTTTTAATTGTTAAAAATTAGAGAATAATTAATGCAACGGTTTTTATTATTAAAAATAAGTAAATAATTTTCGTTTTTTGTTACTTATTATTAAAATGAAGTACCGGTAAATATTTTTTTGCATTTGTTTTTAATTGATAAAGTTAGAGAATAATCATTGCAACTGTTTTTATTATATAAATGTAAGTAGGCCTAAGTATTGTCATTTTGTTATTCATTATTAACTGAAGTAAATAACTCTTTACATTGTTTATAATTGTTAAAAGTTAGAGAATAATTATTGCAACTGTTTTTTAATATTAAAATGTAAGTAATAATTGCTTTTTATTTATTATTAGCTAATACTGGCGTGCACTGCTACTCCTAAATAAATGATAATGTGTTTTTTCATTTAGTTTGAATAACTAAAAGGAAAAATAAATATAAGTTTATATCGTTATTAATTTTAGATAGGCCTACCCCGTGCTGATCACATTACATTAAAACTCTCTTATAACCTATAACTTTCCCGGGAAAATCCTGAACATTTAGCAAAAAGCCCCATGGTAATCGGGTGAATGATAAAGCTGGATTTTAATATCATAATAAATATGAAAAGTTTCTTCTTCTTCTTCTTCCTTCCAAGTATTGAGGCCAAGGCCTGTTTACTATCCTATAGAAAATTTTCCCTCCAGCGTTTCACCCTCCAGGAAATTCTCATATAAGACTTGAACGCATATAATAGTCCCTTCGATTGGTTGCTGGCCAAAGGAAGGCAAGACCAGTGATGGGGCTGCCATCTTATAGCCTCTGGTCAGGCTTTTCTGGAGAAGAAAAGAAAAAAGTTAATAATTTTGTATTTTAAAATTCTATTAATATTTAAAGGTAAAGGTAAAGTGATCCCACTACAGGCCTCAGGAGGCCATTGGGGTAGTAGGAGGTTAAGGCTCCCACTTTTTCTTGACAATCGGCACTTGATGTCCAGCCGGGTTGTCAGCCCTGCGTGACGGGCCGCCTTTAACCCCAGAACAAGCGTCTGGTACTCATTTCAGTTAGAGGCTGAGTCGACAGCCAGGGCCATAGTGTCGCAGAAGGTTTGGGTCAGTTTAAAAATCCTGATCCCCACCGGGACTTCGAACCCTCGACCTTCGCCTTGTAGCTCAGTGCCTTAACGCTACACTACGCGTGCCCCCTAAAGTTAGAATTTGCCCTTTAAAAAATATAACTGAATATATAAAAAAACTTAAAAACTAAACAATTCATTGTTGTTCATTGTTGAATAAAAATGTCTCAGTAACAATTAAAGAAATTTTATTACATAACAGTTTTGTAAATCATGCTTTTAAAAACTGTTTTAAAGTCATTGTTGTCAGAATTATAAAGCTTTCTGTTATAACTGTAAAAAAGAAACACCTGCTTTTACTTCATATTTTTTAATGAAAGTAAACTAAACTTCTGATTGGATGTTAAAACAATTAACTTTCTTGTTTAACAAATCAAATTTAAACCTTATATTTAAAGGACTATTAACCAATAGAATTTAAAATTACCATCATTTGATGTAATAATGTTCTTAAAATTATAAAAGAATTACACTATTCATTCTGCATATAACTTTCTACAAAGATAGAAGCAAGAAGAGTTCTCAAGATAAAATGTATTTAATGCAAGAATACTTGATTCCAGAAAAGAAAATAATTTTAATTTTAATTGATAGTAAAGAATAATACCACTTACATTTACTTAATCTGCTGGGAACCTACAAAGTGAATAAATTTGTAATTATTTCTACAAGAAACAGTTTTCTGTGATTTTAAAAGTGTTTTCATATCCAGTGTACTAACTACCGACCCTAAGAAGAGAATCCGGCTCTACCGAAAATTAAACTCAACATGAACCAGTAATTCTTTTTGGGACACCAATCCTTCCTCAAAATGTTACTACAACATCGGGCATGAAGAGAATTACTTCTTCAAAACGTCGCCACAACGTGAAAAGCTAATTACTTCTTCAATGATATGGCAGCACATGCTTGCCCGGGAATCTACTTATCCCGATCTCTATGGCATCAATGGAAGACAAAACTGGTTATTGCGTGTTTTCTGTAAAAGAAAAAAAATATGCTGTCGCGGACTTTTTCAAAGTTTTTTGAGATTATCAATTTTGTGTACATTAATTTAGAGTATTCGTTGTGGTTTAGGCAGTGTAAGCCATTTAAGGGTAAAAGAAGGAACTTTTTCACGTTTTTCACTACAAAGGGTGTTCTTTTAAGGACATAGGAGTTGAGTATCTCAACTCTCTTACACCTATTCATCCCGGGAATCTCCTGAACATTTTGCAAAAAATCCGATCACAATCGGATCAACGGTATAGCCGCGCATGAAGTATGAACAAACGAACGAACAAACAAACATTTTATATAGGCCTATTAGTTGCCTAATGCTTGTTTTGCTGCCGAATATATTATTTCCTTTAACTGATTATATTCTTCTTCTACGTCTTCTTTGTAATCCAAATTCTCAATTTTAACCTTCAGTCTTTCTTTATATAGGTTTCTAATACTATCCTGATTAAACAAATACAATTTAAATTTTTCTTCCTGCTCAGTTGCATTGTTGATTCCCTTGCTTCATCATGCACTTTTTTCCCTGTAAGGATGATCTGTGCAGTGAGTAGATAGTGTTCGGAACCGCAGTTTGCACCTCTTTTAACCCTTGAATCCTCAATAAATAAGGAAGTATTTTGCTTTACAATTATGTAGTCTATTATTGATTTCTGGTTGAGACTATTTCGTTCTCAAGTAAATTTATGTATACTTAGCGACAAAAAGAATGAGCCGCTTCAAAAAGCAGAGTTCTTGTTATGGTCCACTGCGCATACTCGAAAAGCCATAGCTGAGGTTCACGAGGTAACGCATTGTTAAATGTTTTAAATACGCTGTATTTAGTTTTAATGGTCTTAAATAGGTAAAGCACAGTGAAGGAGACGTGTTTCTAGATATTTAAGAGTGTTGGACAAATGCAATATTAGTCAAATTGCGACATTTTAAATAAAGTTCAACTCTCGTTCATAGTGTAAAAGTAAACACGGCAACTAGTATCAGGCGTTCGAATAGCGTAGATGGTCAAACTACTTACAACAAAATGAAATGTATGTGAAAGCCAGGGTTCAAATCCTCCGACAATTTTTTTATTCATTTGTATTTTCGCAAAATACATCCTATAATATTTAACTCCTGCCACATAATCTACGTTCACTTTACACTATCTTAAGTAATATTCCTGCCTCTGTAACACTATTTAGCTACCGGTATAAATTTAATTGTGCGTGCAGTACCACGTTTTAATAATAATGCTATAAATTTATGTAATAAAATATAATATAGCTTCATATATGTATGTGTTTATTTATTTATTACGTATTAGCGAGGAAAAAGTTTCAACCTTCAATTAAAATATTTAGTTTACATATGTCAAGTCCATCATAATAATAGCTCATAGGTGATGGAGAATAATAAAAAATAAGAATAATAATAATTATTATTATTATCCGTCATCTATAAAATAATAATAATAATAATAATAATAATAATAATAATAATAATAATAATAATGGGATGTATCAATTGATGAGAAGAATGTAATTACCTGGGGATCAAAATTAACTCAAAATGTCCCCAAGAAAATTACATAAAATATAGAATTCAAAAAGGCAGATCGGTAATAACATTGTTAAACGGAGTTTTGTGGAATAAGAACATAAGAATAGATACTAAATTAGAAATTTATAAATCCATAATTCGAAGCACGCTAACATTCGGTGCAGAAACTTGGCATCTGAATAAAAATTTGAGTTTAAAGCTTATGTCTACCCAAATGGATTCTTACAGACGCTCAACTAGACATTCAAAATTGGAAAAAATCAGAAATACAATCATCACACAACAAATGAAAGCCCAAAATTCAATATTAGATTTTGTGAGACACAGAAAAATAGAATGGTATTGTCATATAGGTAGGATACCAGAGAAAATATTACCCAGAGAAGCTTTGGAATGGATTCCACCTGAAAAAGGAAAGAGAGGTGGACCAGATTTAAATGGAGGATGGATGATGTAAGTAGAGATATGAGGGAGCTAGGTCTGGAAGAAATGGAATGAGAAGATAGAGAAGAATGGAGAAAGAAGATAAAAATTTAAAACGCTTTGGGCATAGGAAGATGTTTTATTACACTGTAAACCTGTTTATAAATAAGTAAATAATAATAATATTAATAATAAAAATATTAATACTTCCAAATAGTTAGTACGTTTTTTCTTTAAGAATGAATATACAGAATAAAATAGAAAACACTTTAACAATTAAAAATATTAACCTCACCGGGAATCGAATCTGCGACCTCTTGTATACAAATTAAGCCTCGAAACACTGAGCTACGCTTTAGCTGCCACGTTGCGTTTAGAAAGAATACTCTTCAAGGGAAGAAGGAAAACGTATTGTACCTCTACTGTGCAATTAGTTTACTCGTGTGAATCGCGCGTTATAACTTAAAATATTCGAGATCAAGAGTCGGTCCATTCTTTTTGTCGCTAAGTGTACATTCTTATGATCGAAAAATGTGTTCACTAACTTCAATTTAATGTTGTTTGCCACATCTCAATGATTCTATTACTATTATCGTTGACTTCTTGTTTCCCGTACTTCCCCATTACTTCATCACTGTTTCTTCTACCCACTTTCCCATTTAGGTCTCCCATTAGTACTAATTCTTCATTACTTCGTATTTTTCTCTATTTGTTCCACTATCATTGAATAGTCCACCGCTGTTGGTCTCGAGGTAGCGTGCTGCCTTGTCACGGAGAGGGCCCGGGTTCGATCCCCGGTCGGGGCAGTTTTCTGGGTGAGGTTATTATCGGGGTTTATCCTCACCTGTAAGACAATGTCAGGAAAACTTTAAGGCCCAAATGGTACCCGAAATCATATGGCCATCATCATTATCATCCTTATCATTATCATCATCATCATCCTTCACGGTGTGGAAAGCAACGGGAAGCAACCATATCTAAAATTCCCCAGTAAAGCTGCAAGCATAGCATGAAAATGCTATGAATGCAGTGAAGGACCTGCCTTTGGGCAGAATTACTATGGATGGATGGATCATTGAATAGTACTTTTCTTTCTGACTCTGTGCAGCATCATCTATTGGTGCGTAGACTGCTAAGAACACTATATATATATATATATATATATGTTATAGAGATCCGGGTTCGAATCCCGTCCAGGCATTTATTTTTCTTATCATACCATAACATATATATATATATATATATATATGGCTATATATATATCCATCCATCCATAGTAATTCTGCCCGAAGGCAGGTCCTTCATTGCAATCATACCATATTCATGCTATGCTTGCAGCTTTACTAGGGAATTGTAGGTGTGGTAGCTTCCCGTTGCTTTCCTATATATATATATATATATATATATATGGTATGATAAGAAAAATAAATGCCTGGACGGGATTCGAACCCAGATCTCTGAGTCTGTACCTCGGTGTGATATTCATTACAACCACCAGACGAATCCAATTCAAACATTTATTTTTCTTATATATATATATATATATATATATATATATATATATATTCTCTTAATTTGTTTACTTGTTATAGTCAGCTACTAGATGGCAGTGAAGACTGAGTTCTCGCGACATCTAGTAATAATGGAGAGTATAATACATATATAAGAAAAGTAAGTGCTTGAATTGGATTCGCCTGGTAGTGTAATGGATATCACGCTGAGGTACAGACTCAGAGATCCGGGTTCGAATCCCGTCCAAGCATTTATTTTTCTTATCATAACCATATTAAGCTTGCATTGCTCAATGTTAAAACATTTCATTATAACATCGATAAAGAGTCACTGCTATAAAGTAAAATAAATATTATCTTTAATTTGCTTACTTGTTATAGTCAGCTACTAGATGGCAGTGAAGACTGAGTTCTCGCGACATCTAGTAATAATGGAGAGTATAATACATATATAAGAAAAGTAAGTGTTTGAATTGGATTCGCCTGGTAGTGTAATGGATATCACGCTGAGGTACAGACTCAGAGATCCGGGTTCGAATCCCGTCCAGGCATTTATTTTCTTATCATACCATATATATATATATATATATATATATACATTTTATTATTACTAGTGGTCGGCCAGCTATCAAAATTCGATCACAATTCATTAAATTTTCAAGTTTGTCACAAATACGTCATTATACATTGATTTTCGATTTATTTTAAAATTACGAACGATAGGAAAATATGTGGTATAGCTTGGCTAAGCCATATTAAAAAAAAATAACGTGTCTTTTGACATTTGTATACTTTTGTTATACAACACGTGGTCTTGATTTTTCCACGATGATTTTTATGTTAATGTTTGCTGTGTATTAAATATGTAGGCTGTCTCTTATTTATTGTCTTTATTAGAGTTTTATGTTTTTTGAGCTGGTAAAATGATGTGGGGATGTTCTTTTTCATACTAGCAACCACGTGGTCGTGTGTGTTACTTTTAATTGCCTATTTCTTTCTTAAATGTTTGTTAAAATGATAACTGACGATAAAACGTGATTTATATTGTATGTATGCTATTTATAAATTACAGTACTGGATGTGGTTCCATGGTCCTTTAAGACGTGATGGGCCCGGATTAAGTTTAGGAAATTTCTGTGATCATGTGCTTTACGTAATATAATTTTGTGAAAACGGTGCACTGTTTTTGTTTTCTTATAATATTATTTTTTAGTTTTTGTGGTGTAATATCTGTTTTTGAGAGTGTTTATATGGTATAAAGTTATCTCACTTACCTAGTTTTAGTTATTATACAGTGCTGCAGTTCATCCGTACACGAGGTTATAGAATCACTTTTCACTGTTCAATATTGTTTAAAATTCATTCCCATTGATTTATTTTCAAGCAAGTAAAACTTTATGTAGGCTAATAGACTTAGGATTTGTTAACATATATACCTAATGCCTTGTATAAAAGCGTAGATTAATTCATTGTAGTTTATTACTTTTTTTGTATTTTTTTTTCTTCTTTTTATGCATAGTAGATTCGAGCTGTTATTCCTTTTTTATTCATGTATCATTATTTAATTTTAATTGTATTTAGTTCATTCTATTATTAGACATTAATTTCATTATTATTCAATATGACAGATAATTAATTGTTCAATGACTATTATTGTAACTTTTTTTTGTATTCATATGTAACATGTTTGTCCTGTTTAATATGACTATTATTGTAATTTTTTTGTATTCATGTGTAACATAATGTTAGTCCTGTTTATTGATGACATTATTATTGTATTTTTATTTGTGTGTCTTACATATTGATAACAGTATGCTTAGTTACTGGCTGTTGAAGTGGAAGAGGAAGGTACCACAAGGCCTTAACTCTACCAGGCTAAGAAAATCTATCGTATTTTATTCCAAATCTATATTAGTTATTATAACTGCACTGAGTTTCACAGCGTACACCGTGGGGTTGGTGTAGACCGTTATTCTGGTTTTGGTAATATTTTTCTGTTTTAAATCACTTTTCACTAAGTTTTTAAATATATGCTCTCAAGTTCACTCGCATATTCAATTAAGCATTCAAGTCATTTAAAACTTTAAACAATATTATTCAACTATTTCACATGGTATATGCGATCTTCACGTCTGCACTCTCACTCGCCCGTACTGTATCGCCTGAATATATACATTTGCCTATACATTGTTGATTCTATTTTTAAATTAGCATTTGGCCTATGATATTATGTGCACGCGGAATATATATCTTTGTTCTTTGCTCTCTCACATCCGACCACGACCAATGTTATATGTCGAGACATAATGGAAGTAGGGAGCGCATATTTAAATATAAAAAAAATGACAATGAAATGTATTAAACAAGATTAGACAGGGTAAAGTAACGTGATCCCACTAAGGGGCCCAGGAGACCTCTTGGGGTAGTGTGTGTTGAGGTTAAGCGCCCCTCACTACATTTATTATGGACAATCGACACTTGATGATCAGCCGGATTGTCAGCCCTAGCCCGGACGCGAAACCGCACTTAATCTCCAGAAACAAGCGTCTGGTATCTCATTTAAAAGCTTAGAGGCTGCAGTGCGACCCACCAGGACGACATAGTGCCGCCAGAAGGTTTGAGGTCAGGTTTAAAAATCCTGACCCACCGGACTTGAACCCTCAACTTTCCGGCTTGTAGAGCAGTGCCTTATTATTACTGAATCTCCAAAATTTTGTAAACCCTATTTCGCCACACCAAGGCATGTTAGGGGTGTGTAGCTTACTATCTATAACACTATCGATATACTATACATTGGCTTTAAAACAGTAGATATTTACTTATGGTTTTGAATGCGTTGAGTGTTTATGATGCCTTACATAAATCATCTATAAGTGTGCGTAGAGCCTCATTAAAATGTTTATAATAAATTTTGGTTCTTAAAAATCACTTCACACATTGAAGCAGAAGCCTCATCATCATTTAAAAGTAAGTTTAACCTGAATCGTTTGTCTTTCGAATATCATCCATTCATAGTAATTCTGCCCGAAGGCAGGTCCTTCATTGCAATCATAACATTTTCATTGCTATGCTTGCAGCTTTACTAGGGAATTGTAGGTGTGGTAGCTTCCCGTTGCTTTCCACACCGGTGAAGGATGGTGATGATAATGATAATGATGATGGCCATATGATTTCGGGGACCGTTTGGGCCTTAAAGTTTTTCCTGACATTTGTCTTACAGGTGGTAGAAAAAACCCAATAAAACCTCACCCAGAAAAACTGCCCCGACCGGGGATCGAACCCGCTGCGTGACAAGGCAGCACGCTAACCTCGAGACCACAACGTAGGACAATCAAATAAAACATATTTTACAGATTGTATTTGATTCCTGACATTACAACTATGATCACTGTCTGGGTTAATATTAAATCTCCTAAAATAACTTCCAAATTTTCCATGGCCAGTCATAAATTGTGTTAAAATGAAATTTGGAATAACATGTTTTGCCTTTAGCCTATGGTGTATTGTAGGAAAGAAGAGCTCTTTAGTCAAAGCGTCATTTGTACTCCTTATCCAATGTTCATTCCAATCAGTGATGATATAGTCCAACAATTTATTTTTAACTTAAGATATTGGACACTTTGAAAATGAATAATGAAGTTCAGAAGATGCTAGTTGATCAGCAGGTTCATTTCCCACAGTTACCTGGTGCCCTCGTATGCAAGACAGGCACAGGTGTTTTTGTGTAATTTTTTATGTTATTCCTGATTTCTACAGAGTTTGGATTTAAATTAAATTCATCAGCGATCGATTGAAGAGCAGCCCGCGAGTCACTCAAGATTCGTGCACTACATTTATGTTGAAGACACCACTGTACTGCTTCTGTTATAGCATATGGTTCAGCTTGGAAAACAGAACAGGTAGGGGAGAGTTTGAATAGTTTGAAGAAAACTTCACTGTCTTCACAATAAACCACATAATACAAAGCCAAGAAGATAAGATGCTGTTTAGTAGCCCTCGACTTTAAGGGTGCTTTTGACAACGCCTGGCATCCAAAAAATACTTACGATTCTAAGGAAGTACAATTGCCCCAGCAACATCTATGAAGTAATCAAAGATTTCCTGAAAGACCGGAGCGCGAACCTAACACTATCTAATTGCAAGAAGGCTGCGTACATCTCTAAAGGCTGCCCACAGGGATCGGTTTTCGGACCAATATTATGGAATCTCATAGCTGACGATCTGATTGAAAACTTATCACAGCTACAAGAACACCTAGAGGTAGTCCTATATGCAGATGATGTAATGATGCTGGTCAAGGGGTCACTCCATAACGATATACCAAATATTATTTCAAATGCTCTTTCCAGAATTGAAGGATGGTGTAAAGAAAACAAACTGGAATTAGCAAAACAGAAATGTAGTATAATGCCAATTATTTGGGAGTGACTTTGGATAGCAACCTCACATGGAGTCAACATATTCAGAACCTACATCATAAAACACAGTCCACATTGCAGAAACTAATTCGCTGCTCAAGATCATCCTGGGGACTATCATTCAACCACCTAATTACAATATACAAATACTGCCTACTACCAACCATAACTTATGCCTGTAGCGTCTGGTACCAACAAATTCGCTACAAATCACAAATGGACAAACTAACTAGAATACAAAGACAAATCCTGATATTCATGACAAAATCATATCGTTCGGTCTCTACAGAGGCACTCACAGTCATAGCAAATGCTCTCCCAATAGAACTGGAACTCAGACTAAGAAATGACATCTGGGCACTAAATCATAACAAGAAGACTACAGCAATCTTACCCGAGTTATCGAAAGCAGAAATTCCAAAAAGTGAAGAGGGACTGAAAACCCTAGACATCAAAGTAGAACTCACAGGCTCTGGTGGAGATGGAGATTACACCCTCTACACTGATGGGTCAAAAACAGAAGGAAATGTCGGAGCAGGCCTAGTAGTCTATACAGGAAGAAAAGAAGTTTTTCTCAAAATCAGCAAAACTCCACCCCGAATGCTCAGTATTTCAAGCCGAGCTGCTCGGAATTCAGATGGCACTAAAATGGATAAAAAATATACAAAACCTAAAAACTAAATACGCCATAAACGTTGGACTCACAAAACCGCACTTAAAGCAATCAAAAAAAGCAAATCAGCAAATCCCATTGTAAGTCAAATCAGGGCAGATCTTCAATACATACAGAGTAACAATCAACTAAACTTCTATTGGATCCGAGGCCACACTGGACACTACGGAAACGAAAGGGCAGATTTCCTAGCAAAAAATAGACTCAACGTTTCAAAGAACTCTAGTATATGACAGACTACCTATTTCATTTTGTAAACAAAAGCTCCTTCAATACTACACAGACATCTGGAACGCGCTGTACACATCATCACACAAAGGCCACCAAACAAAACTCTTCTTCCCAAACATCCATACCAGGCAAAAAACCGTCCTAAATCCAAACTTCGTACTTACACAATTCCTCACAAAACCATGAAAAATTCCAACAATACCTACACAGAATTGGAAAGAGCAGCCTCACCGAAGTGCCCATGCTCAGAAGACGACCAAACAGCTATGCATCTTTTACTTCACTGCAAGCTACAAGAAAAGAACAGACCAGCGCACATCAAGGACCCCAAATATAGTGCTAAGAAAAGTTATTAAAATGCCACAAAACAATCAAATACATAAATGAAATATTCCAGACACTGAATAATCCATATTAATTGTAATCCATTAATTGTTTAAACCATACAAAGTGTAAACTAAATATCCTGCGATATACCCACAGGGTAAAACGCAGGTTGTAAAAACTTGTTCAAATTAAAAAAAAAAAAAAAAAAAAACACATCCAACTTGTACTTCCTCTTCTCCTGCAGTAAATCTTGATCCGTCCGTGTAAATGGTATAGGATGGGCGTTTTCACAGCTTTGCACGTATAGATTGTCATATTGTGTGGTAGGATGTCCAGCTGCCATGAATGACATATCAAAAGTAAAACTGTGTGAAATAACTTTGTACGATTTCTTTTAATATTGTTCGAGCCAGCTGACTGAAGTGCACTTAGATGTAGAGGAGGAATACCAACAATGACAAGTGCTGCATCCGTGGAAATTGTACGATAAGATTTACATAAAGACAGGGTTTAATTTAAATTTATATAATAGAATGTACTCACTTTTTTAAACCACTAATAATAAATACGCGAGGGTAAGTCAATTCATATTGCTGCTGTGTATAGGTGTACTATTTATACTATTTAAATTTTGCATTAGACCTATTATTATGTGTACGGGAATATACATCCTTTCTTCTTTTTCTCTCACTCCTCCGACCCGTCAATGTTCTATGTCGAGGCATAATGGAATATGTAAATAAAAAAAGTAACGAAATTACTGAAACAAAGATTAGGCAGAGTTTAATTTAAATTCAAATAATAAAATGTACTCATTTTTTAAACCACTAATAATAAATACGCGAGAGTAAGTCAATTCACATTGCTACTGCACAATTTTGCACCCACAGCATTGCACTTTCAGCATGAAGGTGAACAAATGAACGGGTACACAAATTAATGAGTAATACGCATAAATTCCTTAGAGACAATTTATTTTATTTTGTTTAATGTAATTAATTTTATTATATTATACATACATTTTATTTTTTCTGCATTCCATCTCTATATGAACTTTAATTATGCCAAATATCACACTCCTCCGTGTGCGCAATGTGCTTGAAAAGGTGTACAAAGTTTTTTCTTGACGTATTAACATATAGATTATTTATTTATTTAAACTGGCAGAGTTGAGGCTATAAGGCCTCCTCTTCCACTCAACTAACAAAAAAAGCACACGAACCTTTGCGCTCGTCGAGGTTTCTGCTCCCGGTAAGGTTAGTATTTTTAAACTGACCCAAACCTTCTGGTGGCACCATGGCCCTGGAGTAGACTCAGCCTCTACCGGAAATGAGTGCCGGGCGCTTGTTCTGGGTGTAAAGGCGACCATCACGCAGGGCTGACAACCCGGCTGACATCAAGTGCTGATTGTGTAGAAAAAACCTTCTACTACCCCAAGGGTCTCCTATGGCCTTTAGTGGGATCACTTTACCTTTCATTTTACTTTTAAGCTTTAAACCACAGAGAAATTAAGATCAACATTACAGTAAAAAATAGTTATAGGCCTTTATTTTAGAGTTTTTTTCTTACATAATGGCACTGTTTAAAATAGTTTGCATTGTCTACAAATATTTAAACTAATTTATTTACATATTCATTTTGGAGGCGAAATATGTTCTTTCTTCAAACAATGTTAACTCGGAAAAACAGAGCTTTGGACTTAGAGAGTTTCATGTAGCCATGTAATATTTATCAAAAAACATGCCAAATTCATGTGGGGGCGACTTCTAGACTTAGTTCAGGATCAAAGGGTAGCTCGTAGCTTCTATTTTTAATAAACCTTTTGAAACAGAATATAGTTAAATGTTTTTGTATCAGAAGACAATCCTGTAACTTTACGACAACAAAAATTCCTATTTCCTAATTTCTATTTCATATACAATGAATATGAACACGCATTTTAAACTTTCTATTTGATAAAAAAAAGAAGTTCAGGAGAGTGCAGTCAGTTATTACGTAGTAGAACAAACATAAAGAAAGTAGAATTTTGTACAAGTTTTAGGCTACGTTCATTTGGCATTTTAATTCTGTGTGTTACTAAACTTTTTTGTGATGGCTCTTTAATTACAGGTTTAGCAGACTACTTTACGCAATCAAATTACGTAACTTTGTTTTTAAGGATGTAAAAAAGTACACAAAAAAAGATTAATTATTCTCTAGAGCCTTGAAGTGGAGTTGTGACAAAATGTTATTGTTGAGTTTAAAGAGATATAGCTTTAAAGAGAAATAAAAACTAGCTTCAAAACTTATATCTCTGAGTGTAAGAAGTGTCTACGTAATATCCTATTATTAGAAAATATTGTTTCAATTTAGGATATTACACAAAGTCAATAAAAACCCAAAAATAATAGTTTATTTAAAAAGTTAAAATAGTCAACGCGTTTCTGTGGCGATTTGTCAATACTTAATATTGACCATTCCACCGCACTTCCCTCCCACTATGTCAAACAGCAGCCACGGTAACTCACCGAGTAGGGATGTTGCCAAACTTCTCCGTTAAAAAGAGTCAATATTAAGTCTTGATAATGGTAGCGACGCTATGAAACGCGCTCACTCTTTTAAACTTTTTAAATTGGTGATTTGGATTTTTATTGACTTTGTGTAACTCAAGTTACCACCAAGGATAACCTATTTATAAAATGCTTAATTTAGGATAGATTCTGCTTTATATATATATATATATATATATAGGCATATATTTACTAGAAAACTCGACAGACGTTGTCTTGCCCGAATTATTCTTAGAAGATAAAGTTATTTATGAATTTCTCAGAAGGTTTTAACGGTCTTTTTTTTTAATTTTAAAAAATATTGGGGGGGGGCTGAAATGTTGTATGTTCTCATATGCGAAAAGTCTAAACAATATTTCTTTTAAATTCGTCAAAAACATCTGTACCAGATCGTAGCGCCACAAACTGGGTCCAATTGTGAATCTAATCCACCCAGGGACCCATTAAAAAAATCCCCTAATCCGATCCCAGCGCCACCTACCGGGTCCAATTAGGAATCTAAAGCATCTAGGGATCCATTCAAACACAAACAAAAAAAATCATCAAAATCGGTCCAGTCGATTAGAAGGAGTTTAGTGACATACACACGTACAGAAAAATTATATAGGGCTTAAAGATGTATAAAGTACAAAAACAAACATTACTGAGATTCTATAAAGTAATAAAATTACATTGTGGGCTAGTTCTATTTGGCAGTATGAACTGGACATTAACTGAGAACCAGTTTAAAAACAAATAGAATCTCCAGAAAATATTTTTTTTTCGATTTGTGGCAGGTTGTACGTTATTGGATGATCATAGGAGAAAGCATTAGACATCAGGAATGGACTGAATATGCAACCAATTAGGCAATGATCGAAATATATAGGACCCTAATTGGAGAGACCATGTTCAACGCATGTCACCTGCTAGAATAGCAAAAGCCGTCCTGAACTGTAATCCTATGACAAAAAGAAGTGTTGGCCAACCTATAAAGAGATGGTGTGACCAGTTGGAAAACAGAACAGGCCAAAAGGCCTAAACCTTGATGTTGATGATGATGATGATGATTTATATACATGTCTACTGGATGCCATTAAATTTTTAGATGAAGAAATGTTATGAATAAGCTAAAACAAAGATAAAATAAAATAAAGTTAAAATATGCCTCCTTAGGTCAGAGCCGTCCTTCTCAACTTATAATATATATATATATATATATATATATATATATATATATGCTTTTTTGTCTGAAGGCCTTTCAGAATCTCTATTCCATCTTCAGCAGGTCTTTCTTCGCTACATGTATTGATGTTCTCGGTACTGGTCTTAAGGTATTGATGTTCACGTGACTCACGGACTACACTACATTAAGACCAGTACCGAGAACATCAATAAATGTAGCGAAGAAAGACCTGCTGAAGATGTAATGGAGATTCTGAAAGGCCTCCAGACAAAAAAGCATACATATCTTTTTTTATAAGTTGAGACGACGGCATTGACCTAAGAAGGTATCATTTTAACTTTATTTTATGTTATGACTATCCATCTCAATTGTTTTAAACAATGAACTTTATTAGTATTAACACAAACATTATGTAGGCCTATAATAACACTAAGAAACTAGAGCTGGAAGTAAATATAAATAAAACCAAATATATGACCATAAACTGAATTGACAATAATTGTTAAAAAAATGAGGTTAATACAAATTAAATTAACACTTAAATTGGCAATAGATCTTATAAGATAGATTGTTTTAATTTATTTAATATTTGTAATAAAGTAGAACTAATGGAAAAATGAATTATTCACATTTGTGTCAAATTATGTAACAGTAGGCAATAGTGAATAACTTAGAGTTATGCGTGGATTGGTTTCGCAACACGTTTAAATAAACGTCATGATAGATTGAGTCTCTCCAATTTAAGGATTAACAAAATAAATCAGTTCTTTTAAAATATCATGTTTAAAGTTACCGTCAAATAAAACTAATTATAATACAGAACTGAAATACATAAAAACCCCCAAACAAAAAATAGGTCTAATACAGCCGTGAAACAATTAACAAATTATTAATCCTTAAATTGGCAATTTACCTTATAACTAGGGCTAGGATTTTTATGTAACGAAGAAGATAAGATTGCAATACAGATAGAATATATTATGCAACTGTTTGTGTGTGAAACAAAGATAAAAGACAGTAAAAGTCTTACTTCTCATTATACTATTCAACTGTTTGTGTGTGGAACCAAAACAAAAGAGAGTTAGAAGTCTAACTTCTCATTATACTATGTTGCAATCTTAACTTTTAGTACATAAAAATCCGGACTCTACTTGTAAGATACAATGATTTCATTTTTAAATACTGTTTATAAAACAATAAAAAAGGAGTAGAAATTACTTAAATTTGAGTTAAGTTACGCAATAATGTACAATAATAATTTAGAGTTTTACATGATTTTATTTTCTTTGCGGTTCGAAAAGTTTAAATAAGAGGCACGATTGTTTCGCAAATTTAAGGCTTAAGTAAGAAAAAACTACGAATTAATAAATTTAACTAAAATTGAGAAAGAAATTAATGGAAATAAAACTCTTTGGATAACCATCACATATACAGGCAATGAAACCATAATAACTAGTCAAAACAACTAGGAAACACGACAAAAACATAAAAAAATAGCTTTAATAAAGTATAATGTTAATATATATATATATATATATATAAGTATATATATATGCTGACAACCCGGCTGACATCAAGTGCCGATTGTCCAGAAAAAGTGGGAGCCTTAACCTCCTACTACCCCAAGGCCCTCCTGAGGCCTGTAGTGGGACTACTTTACTTTATATATATATATTATATATATATCTTTTGGCAGGTGTCGTCATCCCCAACTGTGTTAAAAATTATTTAAAGATAGTAACTGTGGGTCTTTCGGAAGTCTACTTCCATCATCAGCAGAAAAATAAAATGTGCTACTAACTGTTGTTATTGTGCGACGCTTTAGATGTTGATTATCTTAAGGCGTCGTTGGTAGCAACTGATTGGTGTTTTGCAATTTCATATAAGGGCTTGTCGTAGTAGGGTGTGTTCTCATCTAATATTAAAGTGTTGTTTGCTTCCTTTACAATTTCAAGGTCTTCTAGTAGGTTTATCTTAATAGGATTAGTTTCTTTATGAATTATAGGAAGAGTGTTTTCTATTGTATCCATGCGTTGGCCAATGATTGGCATAGCTTCATTTTCCTCCCGCGCGGTTGAAATCTTCTTGTGTTTAAGTTCCTGCTTGCCTTGCCTATGTAAAATTTATTACAATCTTTACATGTTAGTTTGTGGACTCTTTTGTTACTGAATTTATTATTTTCTTCATCATCATCATCATGTTCACTTCAAGGTTTAGGCGATTCGCCTATTCTGAATTCACAATAATTCTTTCCATCTCTTCCTACATTCCTTAATCCCTTTGGTTTATAAAAATATCCTATCTTGGCCAATCTTGTTTCTTCCATTCTGTGAACATGATTTTTCCAGTCGATGCGGTGTTGTTGAATCCTATCATTTATTGAATATATTTCTAATTCACTTCTTTTTTCTTCATTTCTTATATTATTTTCTTCTATGCCATTATTTATTGTTGTTTAATTTGTTGTCAGTTTTATACGCTCTGTTTATGTTTTGGTTTAGTATTTTTATTTTCAAAGTTCTAGCTAGTTCTATTGTTTCATTTTTCTGTGCATCACAAATGTTAACCAGGTCTACTTAATAACGGATTCTCTTTTACTTTCGTTACGTTATGTAGGCTTATATTTTTTGTATTAATATTTTTTTACTTTTGTAAAAGTTTATCTATAATTCTTTTATTAAATCCGTTATTTTTAGCAATGCTTTTAATGTATTCAAGTTCTTATAAAACAAGCACTAAACTAAATAATATTAAATAGAAAATACTACTAAATATGAAAATAATGGAATTTAAAACTAAAATGCAATATTAGTAATACATTTTATATCGGAAGAACTACCAGAATTTTTCATATAAGGCACAATGGGCATTTCAGAACTTTAAATTTAACGAGAGAAAATCAAACTTTGCAAAACACGTTATAAATGCAGGTCATCAGTTTAATATGATTGACAACACACTCAGAATAGTACACAGAGATAAATAAAATCAAACTAACAATAAATATTATAAATAATTCCAATACTATTTGTAAATAATTTTAATAAATATTCTGGAAGAAATAGAAATACTGAAATAAGTAAGAAACAAAAACCTGCTAAACGAGAACACTCCCAACCATCTCAACTCTCTCTACAATATGCTCATAGAAATTAATTAGTATCTACCCAGCTGTTGAGGATGGAATAACTAGTTCTGAAAGGCCTTCACTATTTTAACGAATTTTAATTTGTTGAGGACAACTGATATTTCAAGTACAAATCTTAATATTTTTAACTTTTTGAACAAAAGAAATCTACATTCCGTAAACCAGAAAAGTAAACTCCATAAATTCGGTATGCTGAAGAATTCGCTTAGTTTACGCATTTCCTATTTGATTGATTCTTTTTACTTCTCAACCCTACAATTTGGACCAACAATTTTGAAATACACTATAGGCTTATTGATTTTTATTCTGTTATTACTACTGTTTATTCCTTTATATCCAAACTCTGTTTTATTATTTATTTTCCCCACATCTAAAGTTCTTCATTTATAATTTAAAACGCTCATTCATAGAACATGAAGCCTTCTGGTAACATGTTCCCTGTGCTTGAGTCACGTCAAAGACACAGAGTTAAAAATGTGATATTAGGCCTATGAATGTAGAAATGTTTTTACGATACCATAAATCAATATTTCATAAAACTACGAATTTGAAGCCAACAATGTAAATACTGATCTCATTTGCACTTCAAATGCTTCAAATCTGCGTTTTTTTCAATTTCAGGGAACATCATTATCACTAGGGCAAAGATTTCAATCCACTAAAAGTTAAGATTGCAACACAGATAGTAGGCCCTATATATTATTCAAATGTTTCTGTGTGAAACCAAGACAAAACACAGACAGAAGTCTAACTTCTCATTACATTATTCAACTGTTTGTATGTGAAACCAAGACAAAAGACAGAAGTCTAACTTCTCATTATATTATTCAACTGTTTGTATGTGAAACCAAGACAAAAGACAGTCAGAAGTCTAACTTCTCATTATATTATTCAACTGTTTGTATGTGAAACCAAGACAAAAGACAGACAGAAGTCTAACTTCTCATTATGTTATTCAACTGTTTTTATGTGAAACCCAGACAAACGACAGTCAGAAGTCTAACTTCTCATTATATTATTCAACAGTTTTGTATGTGAAACCAAGACAAATGAGAGTCAGAAGTCTAACTTCTCATTACGTTATTCAACTGTTTGTATGTGAAACCGAGACAAAAGACAGTCAGAAGTCTAACTTCTCATTATATTATTCAATAGTTTGTATGTGAAACCAAGACGAACAATAATCAGAAATCTAACTTCTCATTACGTTATTCAACTCTTTGTATGTGAAATCAAGACAAAAGACAGTCAGAAGTCTAACTTCTCATTATACTACATACAATCTTAAGTTTTAGTGCAATAAAATCCTTACCCTAATTTTCACATCAATATTGTATGTTGACTGGTTGGATAAAATCACATATTCTCTTCTCTTTTACGCAACTTTATAACTGTGATACAAAATTTATACAATCAAATCCCATACACGAGCGATTTAAGGCAAGATGGCTTGGTGCAGAGCTACTAAACTTCGCTGATTAGAGGAAAGATATTATGTGTGTGTTCTAATGCCATCCACTGCACTTTAGGTGCTCCCGGTTCCGTGCTGGGCGACAGATGGCGTTAATAAGGTCTATTTTTAATTTACTCACAACTTCGGCAGACCACTTTACATATGATGTATTCTTATATTGTGTACAGAGAGGAGTGTTTATGTGTTTGTATAGTGTAAAGTGTGTTGTTTGAGGCATAATGATGAATAGAAGGCAGAAGGTGAAACCCGATGCCGGCACGTAGCCTACTCTTATCGAAAAGGACCAAGGGGGAAATATGAACAGACTGGAGAATGAAGTAAGACTACATAAGAGTGAGCTACATGATATAGGTCTATATGGGAGGCAAGATATAATAAGAACGGTTAAATATCGTAGACTGCTATGGACAGGACATGTGGCACGTTTGAATAGGATATAATAAAAGGGGAACATAGATATTTCTTATAGAAAAATAAGAAGGAAATAACCAGTGGTCGGGCAGGTATGAGGTGGGAGAATAATATTAACCATTATTTAAGGGAGGTAAATTGGAAAACATTAGCTTAGGAAAAGAATTATTGGAGAGCATATGAGAGCCCGGGCATGAACCTCCGGGTTCAAAAATGCCAATGATTTTCTTTGTTAGTTAATTATTTTGATCATTTCAGTAGGCATATATTGTAAGCTATAAGTGTCTATGGTAATAAAAGATTCCGGGCTATGTGGCCGTGGTCTATAACTGGCGTTTCTTCCAGACGTTTCTCCCTCAACTGCGGAGGGCATCTTCAGTGGCGAGCGAATGGAGTCGAGTCTACGACAGGGAAACAACAGCTGTAAGCGCTCGCCACTGAAGATGCCCTCCGCAGTTGAGGGAGAAACGTCTGGAAGAAACGCCAGTTATAGACCACGGCCACATAGCCCGGAATCTTTTATTACCATGATTACCGGCCGTAAAAGCCTGCATTCCACTATTATAAGTGTCTATATTCTGAAAATTTATCAATAGCTACAAGTGAAACCCGGTGTGCGCTGCTACGCCTAAATAAATTAAATGTGTTTTTTATTTTTAATTCTATAAGTTAAAATAAAATTACGCGTTAATTAAAATTGTATGGTATACATTGCGACGAACTAAACATGGCAGTTGCTAGAATCAATTTTTAATTTCGGATTTCACGTAAACCTCCCTTTCTAATGACTGGATGTAGCTGAATTTTTGCACAATACCTACCTAAGTTTATTTCAATAGAATATACGGTGCGAATCATCGAAAATTGTGACCGCTAGAGCTAACTTTTAATTTAAAGTGAACTCCTACACCTAATGGTCTTAAAGAATAATAGATAGCGATTAAATACCATATTCCCCGTACCTGAAAACCTGTATATACTCGTACAAATTTTCATAAAGATCTGTTACATGGTTTAGAAGTTTATAAATCACAAACACAGGGCCTACAAACACTCAATTTTACATAATAGATAGTAGCCTATGCCTAGGCCCATGTAAAGTAGATGGACCAAGAAATCATTAGCCTATACACCAACTATCAATAGATGTAGCCTACTCAGGTATCTTAACACGTAAGTTCTTTTTCCACGGTTGTGTTAAGGTTGTTCTGAGAGAAAAAAAATAACAATGATGTAATTTTGTATACAGTCCTCATTCCAAGATTACACGCGCTTATGACGTAATCATAAAGTCACACATGACGTCAGCATATCTTTGTTAATTCTTATTTGTCCAATTCCGCCTTGTTATGCTATGATTATATTAACAAAAAATGGACCTACTTGAGGTCCATGTGATGTAATCCAAACTTATATTCTACTAAATCTAAAATTAACTCACTGGCACTATCGATCCCGTAGGTCCATGGCCGCGAGGACATAAGCTTTCCACACGTCCTTATCTTGAGCTAATGTTTTCCAAAAATCCTCTGTATAATACGGAGGCCTATTTCCCTCAAATAATGGTTAATATTATTCTGCCACAAGATGGACAGAACAACTGTGAGGTGCAACAGGCAATTTGCCTATCTCATGAAGTGAAGAAGAAGTAGAAGAAGAAAAAGAAGAAGAAGAAGATTATTCTCCCACCTAAATTTTGGTTTACCAACTGGGCGTTTTCCCTCTGATTTTCCTACAAGAAGTTTCTATCTACCTCTTTCATTCTCCATTCGTGCTACATGCCCTGCCCATCGCAGTCTTCGAGACTTAACTGTTCTCATTGGACCTATTCCTGGTTTCCTATAAAGATCATGTAGCTCACTGTTGTGTAGTCTTCTCCATTTGCATCTCTGTTATTCTCTCTTTGGTGCAAAAATCGTCATAAGAACTTTATCCTCAAATACTCGTAATCTCCTTTCCTTTCTTAAAATAAGAGTCCATGTTTTACATCCACATAACTGGGAAATTAACAGTTTTATATGCCTATATTTTCGGTTTAGGTTTCCTTGAAAGGAGTTGGGACGACAGGAGTCCCTGTAATGCACAATAGAATATATTTGCAGAATTGAGCATCTGTTTAATTTGTTTGTGCATCTCGTTGCTATTTCCTATTTATTGTCCCTAGGTATTTGATTTCAGACACTTCTTCAAAATTTCCCCAATTGCCATTAACTGTCTATTTTCATATAGCCTATAATGTATTTATACAGGGTGTTCAGAAGTGATGGTCAATACTTCACACATGAAAAGTAGGCTATAGGCTAAAAGTAGCTAAAAAGCTCCAATAAACATGGGTCCGCAAATCAACCGTTGTCGAGATAGAGTACATTTTCTGTTGCGATTCATCAGAGTCTAGGAACACAACGTATCTAAATTTTAAAGTAGATGTTCAAAATGTTGTCCATGCGTCTGAATGCAACATTGAACTCGTCTCTGAAATGAGTTGCGAATCTTGTCAGATAGCCCTGGAGAATTTTGTAAATCCGGGATGGTTGTTTCAATCCGCAAGCGTAATTCCTCAAGAGTGTTGACCGCAGTAGTGTAGACCAGAGTTTTGATATGACCCCATACACATAAATCCATGGAATTTAAATTCGGTGGCCTTGGAGGTCAAGGCACTGGTCATCCTGTACCTATCCAATGTTGACCATACCTTCGAGTTAGAAGCCGGCGCACACGTAACTGAAAATGTGCTGGAGTACGAACATGCATGAACCACATGTTCAGGCGTTGGTTCATTGGAACATCATGTTGATGAAGGAGATCTGGAAGTACAGCCTGTACCGCTCTCCGGTTAGTCTCTGTGGTCCAATTATTATGCAGTTTCCGAGCAGTCCTACCCAGACGTTCAACGAAAAACGCTGTTGATGTCGTGACACATGCGCTACATTAGGATTGACATGGGCCCAAATGTGACAATTATGGAAGTTAAAAATACGTCACGGGTAAACCCAGCTTTATCCGTGAACAGAATACTGCTTACAAACAGGGGGTTCTGGGTACATTGTTGTTGCATCTACTGGCAGAAATTCTCTCTAGGAGGGAAGTCTGCATTGTTGAGAGCTTGCACTCTCTGGAGACAATACGTATATAGTAATTCCCGATGTAAAATCCGCCACACACTGCTATGACTCAGGACACGGTCCCTGTGGTAGCAATCATCCCTCTCCTTGTTGAAGTGCTCGGAGACATTCGTTACACTGCGTAACACCTGTCTTCAACATCAAGTGTTAGACTCAGGACACGGTCCTGGGTAGCAATCCTCCTTGTTGAAGTGCTCGGACATTCGTGTACACTGCGTAACACCTGTCTTCAACATCAAGTGTTAGACTCAGGACACGGTCCTGGGTAGTAATCCTCCTTGTTGAAGTGCTCGGACATTCGTGTACACTGCGTAACACCTGTCTTCAACATCAAGGTGTACGGATCTGGGTCTACCTTCTTGTATACGGTGTGAGAAACTCTCAGTTTCTCTAAGGCGCTGTTGTAACCTGATAAATGTACGCCAGTCGGACTGCCTGCGGCGAGGAAAAACTTCTTCATACAATCGTTCAGCCTCAAGTGCACTGCCATTCGTTTTGCCATACATGAAGTGCATGTCAGCGTACTCTTCATTGGTGTAACTTCTGTCCATGGTGAATTTACTTTCGTAACTGATTCTGAGGCCTGTAAGCACAGTGCACAAGGGAGAAAGGGAAGCTGTTGCTCATGCGTCAACAAACTGTTAGACGATCCCAAACCTTGAGATACCAACGTAATTATCCAGGGGTGTTTAGAGTTGGTTCCAACTCGAATTATTGTGATATCTCGACAACGCAACGGTTGATTTGCGGACCCTTATTTATTGGAGCTTTTTAGCTACTTTTGGACTATACTTTTCATGTGTGAATTATTGACCATCACTTCTGAAACACCCTATATGTGTGAACATATATTTTTAGTAATCATAATACAGTTTCTTTGGAAATATTCTTAGGAACGGACCCCTTAGGACAGGAAAACAACTAAAAATACCTGGGAATGACTCCACAAATCACAGCCAAATCTTTCTATTTAGATTACATTTCAAATCTAGAACAAAAACCGCCACAAAAACCATATTTGATATCAAGGTAATATCCAAATTATCATTAGCAAACCGCCTTGGTTGCATTTGAAGCAAAACTATTCCGCATCGCCACATATGGAATCTAATACATAAAAATGAATGTTTGTTTGTTTGTTTGTTCGTATTTTATGCGAGGCCATACCGTTGATCCGATTGTGATGGGGCCTTTTGCATAATGTTCAGGAGATTCCCGGGATGAACATAGGCTATAAGAGAGTTGCGATACTCAACTCCTACACCCTTAAAAATGGTCCTTTGTAGTGGAAAACGTGAAAAAAGTAGCTCTTTGGACGTTTAAATGGCATACGCTGCCTAAACTATAACAAATAAGTTACACAAAATTAATGTATACAGAATTGGATATCTCGAAAAGCTCTACAAAAAAGTTCGCGACAGCATATCTCTTATGGATAACTCACAGTAACAATTTTTGTCATTCATTGATGCCAAGAAGATCGAGACACGTACGTAATTTCATGTGCAAGATAGCAGAACATGGCGGGTATTCTTTCACGGATAACTCACAATAACGAATTTTGTCATTTAGCTCATTTATGCCAAGAAGATCGGGATGAGTAGATTCCTGGACAACGTCGGGTAAACAGCACGGGGTATCTAAAAATAATTACGATATACATTTTTCCTTGTACTTATTTAAGATGTCCCGCGCCGTAGCCGATGGGTTAAGGTCTTGGCGCAGAGCTACGGGACTTGCGCTGGTTCGAGACACCATGGGGGAAAGAAATTTTCTCATGGTATTTCGGCCAGTATGGGACCGGTGCCCACCCAGCATCGTGAGGCATTTGGGTAGTTACAATAAGTAGCGGCACCAGGTTGAGAAACCAATTATTACGGCTGGGGGACTCGACATGCTGACCACATGTCACCCCTACACTGGCTGGTGATCATCTACCTCTGTGAATGGCACATGTGGATGAGAGGCCAGCAGCCGGCTAGTAGGCTAAGGGCCTTCTAGGACTGTTGCGCCAGGAGTTTTCCGTAGCGTAGTGGTTAAGGCACTGGGCTACAAGCCGGAGGGTCGAGGGTTCAAGGGACCGGTTGTGGTCAGGATTTTTTAAACTGACCTAAACCCTCTGGCGGCACTATGACCCTGGGGGGTCGACTCAGCCTCTAAACGTAAAATGAGTACCAGACGCTTTGTTCTGGGGGTAAAGGCGGGCCGTCAAGCAGGACTGGACAACCCGGCTGGCCATAAAGTGCCGATTGTCTGAAGAAAAAGTGGGGGAGAATTAACCTTCTACTACACCAAGGCCCCCCGGGGTATGTTGTGGAAATTCAGTTTACTTTATTTTTTTTTTACACCAAGGGCAGCCGGGCTTGTTGTGGGATCAACTTTACTTTTTTTTTACTTATTTAAGATTGATTGGAGAAAACCATCAATGAAGAGGATAATTCATTGAAAGGACAATTCTCAAAAGAACGTATTATTATTATTATTATTATTATTACTTATTATCCTCTCTGTGGATTATCATCCTTGGTGTGGTAGGGCGGCTTAGTAGGCCATGACCCAGACGAGCATAACCGGGATGCCTTGGCTTGCAGTTAGATAAGAGGCAACGTTGGAGCAACGACCACACTGGAAGCTGCTAACACGGAAGAGCCCACAACGGCAGACTCGGCGGAGATAGATAGAATATCGGAACGGCGAAATGGCAAAAGTGGCAACCCAATCTCTTGAGGATGAAATAAGAGACCCAACTCGGGGAATACATGTGACAGTCCTCAACGGCAGAAGAGTGGAAGAGAGGCAACCCTCCTCGTGGGGATAAAACACAAGGAAAGCAAGTCCAAAGGTTTTAAGGAGGCAGCCCCTCCAAAGGACTAACCCTGCAGTACGTTAGTAGCGTACTCAGGGGACACTTCAAAGTACTTACAAAGCTCCAAGATATAGCTGGACTGTCCAACCGATGACGACAAACGCAAAGCATAAGGATAAACGTTTTGGAATTCAAGACCAAATTAAAGTAGCAACATGGAATGTCAGAGGAATGCATCATAAAAAAACCGAACTGGAAAGAGAATTAAAAGAAAGAGGTATAGATATAGCAGTGATAACAGAAACAAAAAAGAAACAAAGAGGAAGTCAAGATCTAAGTAACTACATAATGTTTTATAGTGGAGTTGAAATAACAGAAAGAGTTCAAGGAGGAGTAGTAATATTAGTAAGCACAAGATTAAGGAAAACAATAACTGCATACGAATGGATAAATCAGAGAATAATGAAAATAAGATGCAAAATACCAAAATGAAATCTTACTGTCATAGGAATCTACGCATCAGAGGAATACAGAAAACAAGAAACAACAGGATTTTACCAACAACTACAAAATATAATAGATCAAACAAACAAAAACGATTACTTAATCATAGCAGGAGATGCAAATGTACGTATAGGGGAAACACCAATTACAAATGTAACGGGAAACAATGGAGAAGAAACACTAAATTGTAATGGTAAAACGTTATTAAATTTCGCATGCATTAACCAATTGAGAATAACGAACAATTACTTCAGACGTAAGGAAATACATAAATATACGAGAAGTGACAGAGGATCATGCTCTATAATAGATTACATTATGGTTAATCAAAAAGTGAAAAATCTAGTCAGAGACACAAGAATCTTCAGAGGAAGCGGTATCCATAGTGACCATTACCTATTGATTAGTAAAATAGATACACAAAAGAAATGGTATAGAAATTGGAATAAAGAATTAAAGAAGAAGGAAGAAAACAAACAAGAAATTTATAAAATAAAATTGTTAGAAGAAGTATCGATACAAGATTTATACAAAAGAAGGATAAAAGATTATACAAATGCGGAAGAGCCAAAAAAAGAAAATTGAAGAAAAATGGAATAGTAGGCCTATAAAAGGACTCATACATAAAACAGCAAAATAAGTATTAGGAACAAAGAAATTAGGAAAGACAAAAAAATATATTGGTAAAACATTGGTGGAATCTGTTGCAATGTATGGAAGTGAGGTATGGACAATCAATAAGTACTACAAGAATAGACTAATAGCTCTAGAAATGGATTATTTACGCAGAAGTGCCACAAAGTCTAAATTAGAACATGTCACAAATAAGGAAATTAGAAACATAATGGAAGCAGAAGAAGCATAATTGAAAGAATTGAGGAGAAGGAATTAAAGTGGTTTAGGACATGTTTTAAGAATGGGAAGATGAGCGATGGCCGAAACAAATACATGAATGGCATTCGGACAGAAAGAAGAAAGAGAGGAGACCAAGGTTAACATGGAAGGAAAACATGAAGACAGTAATGCAAGATAGAGGGCTAAGCATCGAAGATGCCCAAGACCGTAGGCTTTGGAGGTTTGGCACGGGAAGACGGCAGCAGCTGTAAAAAAAACCCGAAGATAGATAGATAGAACAAATAAATTAGGAAGAAGAAACAAAGGGCTAAAAAAATGGGAACCCGAAATCCAGAAATTGGTAAGAGAGAGAAAAAAAGAAGACCTACTTAAAATACTTAAACAACAAGAATGACCAAAACAGAAGAGAACAAGAGCATTAGTAAAAAAATATACCAGAAAATTAAATAGAGAACATTGGGAGAGATGCATAGCAGAAATAGAACGCAATTTACACGGAAGACAAGACAAAGTATATAAATTTATACTTACTTACTTACTTACTTACTTACTTACTTAATACAGGCTTTCCACTTTACAGCAGTTTGCCTTTGATTCCTGCTTTCCAGAGATTCCTATCTTCCCATTGTCCATCTTCCATACCCCTCTTCATCATGGGCATCATATATTCCCTCATACCATGCTCTTCTATTGTGCTCCTCCTCCTTCTGCTTGGTACCATCAAATCCAAACACCTGTTTAGGCCACTGGTCTTCCGACATCCGTTGTACATGTCCATACCACTGTAGAGCTCTCTTTGTTATCCTATCGATAACAGTTTCTTGCGCATCCATTTCTTGTCTGACTATATGTATTTCGAATATGTTGAGCCTAAATATTCTCATACTTCTCCGTAATCCATCCATTTCTGTCGCCAAGATTCTTTTCTGCATCCTTTCATTTATCGTCCAGCTTTCTGATCCATATTGTAAGTATACTTTCTATTATTGTCTGTATACTCTCGTTTCTTTTTGTTTTTCTGGTCACATTTCTATTCCATAAAAGACCATTCTTCAAGTCCCGTTGGGTCAGGATTTTTTTAAACTGACCCAAACCCTTCTGGCGGCACTAGGGCCCTGGGGTCGACTCAGCCTCTAACGGAAATGAGTACCAGACGCTTGTTCTGGGGGTAAAGGCGGCCGTCACGCAGGGCTGACAACCCGGCTGACATAAAGTGCCGATTGTCTAGAAAAAAGTGGGGAGCCTTATAACCTACTACTACCCCAAGGGCCTCCGGGGCCTGTTGTGGGATCACTTTACTTTTTATATTCTCTTTTTTGTTTTTCTGGTCAAATTTCAATTCCATAAAAGACCATTGAGGAATCTAATCGCCTTCCTTGCACAATTTACTCTCTTAATAGCATATTTTTCACAAGTACCAGATTTATCTATTATAGATCCAAGATATTTAAATTCTTCAACACGTTTAATTATCATATTATTTATTTGTAGGTCATCTGAATTTGCTCCGATTACCATATATTCTGTTTTAATATAATTTATCATCAGTCCACCTACCTCAAATGCATCGACCAACTTTCTAATCATATATTCTATATTTTCTTTATCTTGTCCTATTATAATCTGGTCATCAGACGAATAATAAATTGTGCAGTAAATGGACATTAATGTTGATTCCCATGATTATAAGAAGCCTTAATTCTGAAGTAAAAGGACAAAAATAAATCTGCTAACTATACAAGATGTAGAATTAGAAAATTATTATAAAGAACTGTGGACGGACAAACAAAATAAAGAAGAAATAACACTCGTAGAAAGAAACTAGCAATAAGCACAAGTAGATGAATTAGAGATGCAAGAAATGAGATAAATTTTAAAGAAATGTAAAAATATATAAAGCATGCGGGATAGATAATATAAACGTAGAATTGATAAAAAATGTCCCGAAGGATTTTCAAGAAAGATTATTAAAATTCTAAAACACAAGTGCTGGAAACAAAATACAATACCAGAAGAATGGAAAATTGGAAAAATAATCTCAATATTTTAAAAGGCGATATAAAAAAGCTAGAAAAATATAGAGGTATAAGCTTACTATGTGCAGCATACAAAATATATGCAAAAATGATCAACCAAAGATTAACAACTATAGTCGACGCAATAATATTAGAAGAGCAGACTGGTTTTAGGAAAGGAAGAACTGCACAGACAACATATTCACTTCAAAACAAATAATAGAGAAGCGAAGAGAATTCAACTTAGAGACGCACATCCTCTTTATAGATTATAAGAAGACATTCGATAAAGTGTCTAGACCAAAATTATGGAACATATTAAGTGAATAAGGAATTCCACTACACTTGATAGTAGTAATTAAGAAAATGTATGAGAAAACACAAATAAAAATTAAATCAAAGGGAACCAATACATATAGGCCTAACAGGAGGAGTTGGACAAGGTTGTCCACTATCAACCACTCTTTTAACATTTATTTTGACGACATGATAAGATCATGGAAGCAAATGACGACTGGGGGAATTAACTTAGGAAATATAGTAATAAAAACAGTAGACTTTGCAGATGACCAGATTTTAATAGCAAAAACAGAGGGACCAATGCTATACAAACTAAATGAAATATCAAAAAAAATTTAACATGGAAATATCATCAGGAAAATAAAAAACAATTGCCTTCAAGGGCGCTCATCAAGTGCGGACAAAGATAATATTAGGAAATAAACCAATAGAACAAGTGGTAAATTATAAAATAACAAAATAAATAAGTTTAATTATATAACAGAAACACTAAAAAAGAACTTTGAAAAATAAAGCCAGGAAAGACTCTATAATGAAATTATAGGCCTACATGACAATGGCAGTGCCTACTATTACTTATGGATCCGAAACATGGAGAGTGACAACACAACAGTCTGCCAGAATACAAGCTGCTGAAATGAAATTCCTCAGACCAATAACAGGATATCAAAGAGTAGACAAAAACATAACACAGAATAAGACAACTACGTAAAAGTAGAAGAATTAAACACAACAATAGTGAAAGACAGAACAAACTGGAAAAAGAACACTTGGCAAGGATTGACTGAGAATAGAATACCAAAAGCAACATACAGCTATTCACCACGAGGAAGAAGAAGTTTGGGAAGACCAAAGAAAGATGGAAAACAGCAGCATTTGGAGCGGAACAGGCTAGTAAATAGCCTAAACCGTACTGAAGAAGAAAAAAGGAAGATTATTATTATCATGACCCACTCAATAGTCGAGCGATTGAAGCATCATGCCTTCCTATGGGGGAAGAATTCTCTCATGTAATTTCGGTATTTTGATGATTTCGTGTAACTACAAGATATAACTAACTCTCTGGTACTATTGAACCCGTAGGTCCATGGCCTCGCAAATATAAGCTCTCCATATTTCCCTACCCTGGGTTAATGTTTTCCAATCATTTCCTGTATAATCTACTTCCCTCAAATCATGGCTACTATTATTCTCCCACCTCATTCTTGGTCTACTTATTGAGCGCTTTCCCTCTGGTCATTTCTGTTTGTAATATTTATCTTATGTGAATTATAGATATTTATTTTTCATAAATTATGTGTCCAAGCTAATTAAATTCTAATACTTTTTAATTCTCATTAGGTAATTAGCATCAAATGAATACATTTTTGTATCCACCATAAGTGTTAATGAGAGTTAAATGTTTTTCAGTCATAATTAGGCTTAAATTATATATTAATGAGCGTATAGTAATATATGGTTCTGGAATAACGTTTGTCTAAAAATGTTAGAAGCATTTGATAATATCGTTAGATAATGAATATTCATGTGTGTTTCTATACTCTACATGCTTCTGTACTTTTCCATCGTGCTTCATTCTCGAAAGTCGGCAGTTGTAGGCCTACTAAAACGTATTCAAACTTGGATATTTAAGTATGAAAAAGATTGTTATAGCGTTGAAATAGGCCTAGCAGAAATACAGGATAAATGGAATCATTAAGCGATGGTTAGGAATACAAATGTCCATAAAAACTAATTTGCGATTACAAGATAAACCCTATAATAGTAAAAGCTCACCCTAAATTGAGTCTTTGAATTCTAGACATAAAAACAAATTACAAGATTCCCCCCCCCCCCCCAAGGTATCTTTACCTTGTCGTGGTGGAATGGCTTGCGTGCTTAAATGACTCCGAGAGCTATGTTGGTGGTAGCATTGCTGCCGATAGGATTAGCTATGCCGGAATGGTCGAAGGCGATAAGCGAGACAAAAATTATCTTGGTCGAAAGAGTGACAAACGTTCACCGTAAAAATACAATCGTGAAAAAACGCGGATATGGATTCCACTGCGGTAACAATTTTCGGAAGTAAAATAGTCCCCCATTCGGTTCTCCGGGCGGGGACTACTTCATGGAATCCATGCCAAGTGCTCAAACACAAGGACATGAGGACATGTTCTAGGAGAACAAGTGATTACTAGCGTAATTTTCGCTAATGTGATAACACGTGTTCCCGCTAGAGTCAATTGCCAATATTTACTCGCATGTAAGCGGCTCTATCCCAGGAGTCCATCTACATTAGTGGGCAAATTACGGTGACTATTTAACTACGCCGTAGCGTAGTGGTTAAGGCACTGAGCTACAAGCCGGAGGTTCGAGGGTTCAAGTACCGTTGGGGTCAGGATTTTTAAAACTGACCAAAACCCTCTGGCGGCACTATGGCCCTGAGGTCGACTCAGCCTCTAACTGAAATGAGTAACCAGACGCTTGTTCTGGGGTAAAGGCGGCCGTCACGCAGGGCTGACAACCGGCTGACATAAAGTGCCGATTGTCTAGAAAAAGTGGGAGCCTTAACCTCCTACTACCCCAAGGGCCTCTCTGAGGCCTGCTGTGGGGATCACTTTACCTTTATTTAACTCATGCTCCAAATGGGAGTCAATGCCAATCACATTTCAATGAATTTTTGATTACAACAAATCACAGTCGTTTTTCACCTTGATTTTATCAATTTAATTTTATCACTTTATCAAGCTCCTCCTTTTTAACGTTCTGAATAGATCATAGCGTTATTTTTTGCAGTGACTGACTCTCTAAGAAATAAGTTGAATATAACAATATATATAATTAGATGTAAGAATTGTAGAATGCATGCGGCTACCAGATTGGATATATAGTGCACGAATTTTTTAAGCAGATAGTACTTGCGGGATAATAATATAAAACATTTGTAGCAATTGATTATACCAAAAAAAAAGAAAAGAAAAAAACCATTGTTTGGCACTTTATTAAAACGTATTATTTCCCAGGAAATTACCTTCCAGGAAAATATAATTGACATATCTACATCATAGGACGTCAGAAATGAATTAATATGTTGGTTTATAAACAGTTTGATGTATTTCTTTTTTTCTCCACAATATTGTGATCCTCTGGCATAAATAATATGATCTGGGTTGAAGTGATTAACAAATGAAGCATAACAACGTTTCTAATTTGTTTTCATACATCGCCGTTTGCCTTATATATATGATATTTTAAAATAACTGTATTTAAATAATGATTTGGAGTAAAAAGTTTAATTTTGTTCGTTGAATAGTCACTAACAAATGCCACTCTCGATTTCCAAATTCTCTAGATTACATACAATCCTCAGTTCGTGAGTCGTGAATTTATCGATAATTTGAAAATGAAAAAATGGGCAAGTTGGTGCTAGTTTGGGTAATTTAGGGTGAGAAAATGGGCGAATTAGGACACAAGATTAATAATAATAATAATAATAATTATTATTATTATTATTATATTTTATTTTAGCTGGCAGAGTTAAGGCCATAAGGCCTTCTCTTCCACTCAACCAGCGAATAGTAAAATAATATACAAAAAAAAATACATATTTATTACAATTTCAAAATAATATTAAAATATAAAACTAAATAAAAGACAATTTGGAAGTTTTACCAAGTATTGGCAGTTCCATCTCTTATATAATGGATGTGAAACTGGACATTAACAAAGGCAGATAGTAAACAAATAGAGGCTGCTGAAATGAAGATGTGAGAGGCAAGGACCAATAAGAAAGAAAAACGAAAGATATAAGAACATAACTTTAATATATTCAATCTCTTGTGAAAGAATAACATATTACCAAAATGCTTATCTCAGCACGTATTACGAATGATAGGAACAGCGCCTACCAAGAAGAATGTATAATTATGAACTAAAAGGGCGAAAGAACGTTGGGAAGGACTATTGAAGAGATGGAAGGACCAATTCGACCTATAATGAGATCGAAAGAGGCCATTGGGCTTAATCCTTGTTGTTGTTGATGATGATGATGATGATGATGATGATGACAACGGGGATGTGATCTAATTCTAGCTATTACTAACAAAACATGGAATATAACAAAATTAAGTAAGTGTTGCTCCCTAAATTATTATTTAACAAAACGCTGAGTACAGTTGTTATGCAGTTAATGTTTTCATTGTATGGAACTTGAGATATCAGTTAATTTGGGTTTGAAATAATGATAGCGATTGACAGTCACCTGACATGGACTGGGAAGTAGAGTAATATGCTCTAGTCATAGACATTGTGTAAGATTCAGAGTATAGACATGTCCCTGTGCTGTGATATTTTTAAAGTAAAGAAGAGTCGTGTGATTGTGTTCCTGAATTGTTGTGAGCCGATAAATTTTGAATCCGCGTTGATAAATAACTTTAGTGCAAGATTAGTTTAGCGTTCACTTGTTTGTTAGCGGGTTTTTTCTGATAAGATGACTACACTCTCTGATCAATATTTTACATTGTAAATATGGCGATTTTAGGTTACTTTGAGCTCAACTTGTCACTTTATTTTAAGGCATTTCTCACATTTTTATGTCTCAGGTAATTATTCAGATAATGGTGCAGCCCAATGTTGAGCCATAGCCTCTCTTTCTTAGAAGTTACTAGACCAAAGTTAATTTAATTTAGTTACCTGTATTTGCTCATCCAGAATTTACAAAACTGTGGTTCTACCAGTTATCATATATGGAGCAGAAGAAACTAGGGCTGATACAACAAAAACTAAATAAATAATAAGCAGATGTGAACTGAAGATCTTAAGAACTATTCAGGGGAAAAAATTATTTGATAAGATACTCAATACAGAAATTTGAGACAAATGTCAAATTCAAGACATTACCAAATTTATTAAAAACAGACAATAATATTGTTAAGATCATATAGAAAGAATGGAAGACGACAGACTTGTAAAAAAGAGCTAAAGAAGATAGACTAATGGACGGAAGAAGAGGAAGAGGAATATCAGCCAAGAGATGGATAGACAGTGGATTGCACATCCAATACGTCTTCCTCCGAGGAGTGGATTTGAGAAAATAACCAGGATAAAAATCCTTACAAAATAAGAATAAGAAGACGATTTGCTCAAAGATGTCAAGAATGGTATGCGGTCAACGTAACGACCCAATGAGAATCTAGCAGGCAACTAACGTAGGACTAGTGCTAGGATTACTGAGGTAGGTAAATTTTACTTATAGGCCCATTTTTATTCAGGCATAAGAATCTTTTACGAAACCTGAAACTATTCAGGACTCGGGAACAACGGCTTATTCAAATCTCTCCGGGAAAAATTGCTTCTTGGATTTTTTCCATCTAAAAAAACGTCGACCCCGGCTAGGTTGAACCGAGGACCTTCGGGACCAGAGGCAAAGAGCATAAAACTCTAGACCACTGCGACCGACTGTACGTAGATATGCTCACTTGTAAATGAACCAAAAGTGGACATGGCAACATTTTAATAATAATAAAGGGTTCGTATTTGCTTAGCATAACCCATTTTATTTTCTACTAGCTAATACCCGGCGTGCGCTGCTTGCGACGCCTAAATGAATGAAAACTAATGTGCTTTTAAGTTTAGTGAAATAAATAAAAGGAAAAAATAATTATACATTTATATTTGTAGGTATCCCGTGCTGATTACCCGCGTTGCACGGGAATCTTAATTATCCCGATCTTCTTGACATAAATGAGCTGAAAGACGAAAATTAAGGTGTTTTATGTTTGGTTAATAAGTGACATGAATGAAAATAAAATACAGAATGACTACGGACTTTTAAACTATCAGTTTGTAACAAACATTCACAAGAAGCTTCCATCGTTCTCTGTCCTCCTGTGCCTTCATCCGTTACACCCCACTTTCCTTCATTAATTATGAATATTACTCTTCACAGGTTGTTCATGGACTCATTTTCTGCTCCTTCTATCAATTCTTCCTATATATAGTCGGCCTTTGGTAGTCTCACATGCCTGCATTCTTATTACGTGTCCATAACCGATGTAGCCTTTCTTAGATAATAAATAATAATAATAATAATAATAATATAATAATAATAATTAATAATAATAATAATAATAATAATAAATCCTCGGAACAATGTAGGGATTGAAAGTGAGAAGAAACATGATCAGCAGATACCTCAAAGAAGAAGATGCTGAGAAAAAAACTGTGGCGGAGGAAAATACATTTGGGATGAAGGGTAACTACTCTAATGTTGACAAAATCCTTAATAAAAAAATAATAAAAGTTATAATAATAGAGGAACTTCCGGGTAATTGGACCCCTATTTTGAATTTCTTGTTTTTTCTTCTTTTAATTAAGGGATTTGAATTTTGTTTAATTACAGTGATTATCATAAGTGTTACAACTATGAAATAGTTGCTATATTATTAAAATATGGAAACATCTTCATAAATTATAAACTTTCTTACATTACAAGAAAGGTCCACTTTAACCACCATATTCGACAGACGGTTGAATGGAGAAGACTGCATAAGAGTGAATTACATGGTTTTTATAGGAAGCCAGATATAATGAGAACAGTTAAGTCTCGCAGACTGCGATGGGCAGGACATGTGGCACGAATGGGGAATGAAAGACGTGCATGGAAGCTTCTTGTAGGAAAACCAGAAGGAAAACGCCCAGTTGGTAGACCAAGAATGAGATGGGAAAATAATATTAACTATGATATGAGGGAAGTAGATTATACAGGGGATGATTGGAAAACATTAACTCAGGATAGGGATATATGTAGAGCTTATGTCCGCGTGGCCATGAACCTACAGGTTCGATAGTGCAAGTGAGTTAATTAGTTAGTTAGTTTTAGGCCCAAATTAACCTGAAAGTATTAATGGCTAATCGTAAATAAAAGCGTTGATATTTATTTAATGTTTTGAAAAATTATCGTTGATTAGGCCTATAACATAACATTCACACGCCCTTCATCTGCTGACAGCTACGATTTTGGGTTTAGGTAAAATTACAAGGATATTAAATAAAATAAATTAAGCGAATGGTTTTTAAAGATAGCATCCTCATTGATAAAATATACGTATTCGTGTAAAGTGGGTCCATGTCCTCGTGGAGGGTCTACATTAACCGGATTCCATTGTTATGTCTAAATATTTTATCTACATATCCTAATATAATATATTTAGAAGTTTGTTCAACATTTGTAATATTCAATAGCAGAACTTAAGAATTAGTTCTCAGCTTGAAAAACTTTGAAATGGTCGTTTTCATAAATACACAAATAAACATTTTTCGCACAAAGAATAAAAGAAACTGGCCTTGAACACGTTAAAGTTGATGAGGTGAAGAAATTAAAATATTCTCTGTTCCAGGGCAGCACCAATTAAAGAAGATATTAACATGGTCCACTCAAACCGAATGGTCCAAATTACCCGAACTTCCTCCAATATGTAATAAAAGTTAAGTCTCGTAGGTCTATATTGCGATGGGTGGCATGACTGGGGATTAAAAGATGGGCATGGAAACTTCTTGTAGGAGAACCAGAGGGGAAACGATCAGTTGTTAGGCCAAGAATTGAGGTGGGAGAATAACATTAACCATAATTTGAGGAAACTGAATTATATAGGGGATGGTTGATAACATTTGCTCAGGATTGGGATGTATGTCAGCGGGTTCGGTAATGACATTAAGTAAGCAAGTTAGTTAATAATAATAATAATAACTAATAATTAATAATAATAATAATAATAATTAATATAATAATAATAAATATGCCTAATGATAATAATAATAATAATAATAACAATATATAATATAATAGATCATCGATTGATTAATGTCTTTGACATCGTCCGATTCCTAGTAACCAATTTTGTCAGTCCATCCAATCTCCTGGTTGTAGATTTTTCTCCTTCATGTATAAATAGACTATATTCCTTGACTCCTGGAAGCTTTAGGTCTTCCTCTGCCTCGTCTTCCCTCAGGTTTCCATTCAAAATCTCATTTTGGTAGCCGAAGCTATTCCATTCGCTGGACATGCCCGTGCCATCTTAATTGCTGAGTTTTAATATCAGTTAAAATAGTGTCTTCAATCTTCATTTTCTCCTTTGCAACTGAGTTTATATTTTTTTCTCTTTTTGAAATTCTTGCTGCCGTTCATATTAAATGCATTTCCGTTGCTAAAATATACTTATTTGTTTTTGTTGTTATTGACCAAAGTACTGCTCCATAAGTAATGATCGATTTTTACAATTGTATGATATATATATATATATATATATATATATATATATATATATAGGCCCCTATATATAGGCTACATTCATTTTATTTTTATTACTTATATTTTTATCCCACAATATTCCATTGAGGCAAGCAAATTGCAAATATTCTGTTATTAACTTATTTCTATTTCTTATTTCCCCTTCATAACTTCCATTTTTATTTATTTTAATTCATAAATAGGCCTATGTGTTCACACTACAAGATTTTATTGTATATAATGATGATGATGATGATGATAATAATAATAATAATAATAATAATAATAATAATAATAATAATAATAATAATGTGAGTATAGGCTAAATGAACAATTAGTTTAGTCAGTGGATTGTGACACCAGAGAGAAAGTAATGATAGGGGCACTACATTAAGGTGTTCGGAGTTTTTGGATTGGTTGCTAAGCCGGGATTAAACAGCCAATAACAAGGTCCGATATTATCAGAAATGGGTGTTCGTCCCATCCATTAACATATCACATACATTCATTCTCCCTCTCTTTCTAATAATTATAATGTTTTGTTGAGGTTCTTGGAATTGGGGAAAATTACATGACAATAGCACGTAACGTGTGGGCTCACCTCTACAACAATGCATTTTAATATTTATCAAATTTCACCTATTATTATACGTTTGTGGCTAAACCAGGCTTATGAACACATTACTAAATTACATATATAATTTACTGACACTAACATAAGCTCTCCATATATCCCTATCCTGAGCAAATGCTTTCCAATCATCCTCTATATAATCTGCTTCCCTCAAATCGTGGTTAATATTAATCTCCCAGCTCATTCTTGGTCCTACCAACTGGGTGTTCTCCCTCAGGTTTCCTGCAAACATGCCTTTCATATCCCTCTTTATTATTTAATATCTAGTTTTCACTTCCGTACTTTAGGGGGTGGGACTGCCAAGACCTTATAATCTCACCATTATCTCTTTCCTAGTTTTATTAAGCAAGGTTCTTTGAATTTTTCCACACATTTGGCTGGAATATAATTTATCTACATCTTTATCTTTTTCATATGATGATAAACATCCTAAATAATTTAAACATTCGTCAATTTTTTTATTGTTTTTTGTTTTTATAACTATTTTTGATCCGATAGGCTATTTTCCTTCAAATGCTAGTACTATTGATTTATAATAATATCCTCAACTCGTGCCCAACACAGGGTCGAGTCGAGGGATGATGAGATGAAGCCACTTTTATAGAGGTCTGTGAGTGACAAGGGTGCCGGCCGACCACGCCTAACGCACCATCACAGGGGCAGATGAACAAAATGAAACGAATTCAGTGAGATGTATATGGAGAAATGGTGGAATGAAATTTGTGGCAGGGGAGAAAACGGGAGAAACCCCCGAGAAAAACCTGCCCAAGCTCCATTTCGTCCACCACGATTTGTTCGTTGATATACGTAAGATTATAATGTAACATAAGTTAATTGTTTTCATCTTCATTTATTTCAACCCTGTATTAATATAATATCTAACATCTCAATGAAATTCTACCATGAATTTTGGGCCTATGATTTTCTTATACAGGGATTTATTTACTTACTTACTTACTCACTGGCACTATCGAACCCGTAGGTTCATGGCCGCGCGGACATAAGCTCTCCATACATCCCTATCCTGAGCTAATGCTTTCCAATCATTCCCTGTATAATCTACTTCCCTCAAATCATAGTTAATGTTGTTCTCCCACCTCATTCTTGGTCTACCAACTGGGCGTTTTCCCTCTGGCTTTCCTACAAGAAGCTTCCATGCACGTCTTTCATTCCCCATACGTGCAACATGTCCTGCCCATCGCAGTCTACGAGACTTAACTGTTCTTATTATATCTGGCTTCCTATAAAGACCATGTAGTTCATTGTTATGTAGTCTTCTCCATTCACCTGTCTGTTCATCTCTCTTTGGTCCAAAAATTTTCCTAAGAACTTTATTCTCAAATACTCGTAATCTCCTTTCCTCCCTTAAAGTAAGAGTCCATGTTTCGCACCCATATAATATAACTGGTAGAATAATAGTTTTATATATTTTCAGCTTAACGTTTTTTGAAAGGAGTTGGGACATCAAAAGTCTCTGCAATGCATAATAGCATGCATTTCCAGAATTGAGCCTATGTTTAATTTCTTTGTGCATCTCATTCCTATTTGTGATTATTGTTCCTAGGTATTTGAATTCAGCCACTTCCTCAAAATTTCCCTCATTTGTCATTAGCTGTCCATTTCCATTATATACTGAATTTCTACGTGTGACCATATATTTAGTTTTACTGATATTTACTTCCAGTCCTAATTTCTTAGTGTTACTCAATAGTGTGTGCGTGTTGGCCTTTAGTATCTCCTCGCTATCGGCCAGTAGTACTACATCATCAGCATAAACTAACAGCTTATTAATACCATTGAGTTGTAAGCCTTCCTCATTCTCTAAAGATTTAATGGCATGCTCTAGTACAAAATTAAATAGTAGAGGAGATAGTGCATCTCCTTGCTTCAACCCATTCTGGATTTCAAAAGTGTCTGAAAACTGTTTGCCTACACGCACCCTACTCTTTGAGCCATTTAGACACATTCGTATAAGTCTAACTAACTTTTTAGGAATTCCGAACTCCAGCAGGATACTATATAACTTCTCCCTCTTAATTGAATCATATGCTTTTTTGAAGTCTACATATAGTTGATGTACAGTACCATTATATTCCCATTTCTTTTCTAAAATCTGTCTTATACTGAAAATCTGATCTGTTGTAGACCTGTTTCTTCTAAATGCACATTGATGATCTCCTAGAATGTCATCAATATAGGGAGTAAGTCTGCTTACTAATATATTTGTTAGAATTTTGTACGAAGTTGAAAGTAATGAGATGCCCCTGTAGTTGTTGCAATCAGTTTTATCTCCTTTCTTATAAATTGGTAAGATAATTGATTCCTTCCATTCATCTGGAAGAGCTTCTTTTTCCCAAATCATACTAAGCAACCAGCGTATCTTGTCCATCAATTTTTCTCCCCCTGATTTTATCAGTTCTGCTGGGATCTCATCTGAACCTGATGCTTTATACATCTTCAATTTTTCAATCGCCATTTCAACCTCTAATGCACTTGGCTCTGCGACTAGCATTTCTGCTGTCTGTAACTTATCCTCCTCAATGTCCTGTTCTGTATGTACATTTAATAGCTGATTAAAGTAACCTTTCCATCTATTTAATATACTCCTAGAATCTGCAATCATATCCCCATTTTCATTCCGAATTATGTTTGTTCTAGCCTGAAACCCCTTCTTCTCTATACTAATTCCCTGATATAATTCTCTAATGTTCCTATTTTTTGCATTCATTTCAAGATCATTAATCTTCTCTCTCAAATATTCCCTCTTTTTACTCTTTAGTAACTTGGTGGTTTCCCGTCTAACACTACCCAATTGCTCTAAATTTACCTCATTTGGCTCGTGTAACCATTTCATTTTTGCTAGCTTTCTTTTCTTTACAATGTCGGCACATTCCTCATCAAACCATTTCTTGTTTTGCCTCTTTTTTAAACAACCAATGCTTTCTGATGCTGACAATTTAATAGTATCTCTTATAGCCTCCCATTCTTTATTTATATCAGTTTCTTCTTCGTTTGCCACATTGTCATCTGAAGATTCCAGTACTTCAAATCTATTAGCAATTTTGATTTGGTATTCTTGCCGCATTTCATCATTTTCAAGTTTTTTAATTCATATTTTACAGAATCATCTTTAGCGTTCGTTCCTCTCATAAGCGATAGCCGTTGTCTGATTTTCACTCTGACCAGATGATGATCCGAATTGCAGTCTGTCCCTCTAACTGATCTAACATCAATGATGCTACTGTGCCAGCGTTTATCCACTAATACATGATCTATCTGGTTCCGAGTTTCTCCATCTGGGGACGTCCAGGTGTATTTATGAATATCCTTATGCTGAAATGTTGTGCTCTTAACAATGAGATTCTTTGATGTGGCAAATGTGACTAATCTAACCCCGTTGTCGTTACTATCTTCATGAAGACTGAATTTGCCTATTGTTGGTTTGAATATATCTTCCCGCCCCACTTTTGCATTAAAATCTCCTAAGACAATTTTCATATGATATCGTGAAAGGGTATCAAATAAGCATTCTAATTCTTCATAGAACTCATCCTTGATCTTGTCATCTTTATCTTCTGTGGGGGCATGTACATTTACAATTATAAAATCATGTCGTTTACCCTTTAGAATTATGTATGATATCCTATCACTAACAAACTTAATATCTCGGATAGCGGATAGGATCCTCCTTCTGACTAAAAAACCCGTTCCAAATGCAGGTCTTTCTGCACCCCCATAGTATAATGCAAAGCTTCCTGATTCCTGACTACCTTCTCCTGGCCACCTAACTTCCTGTAAAGCGACTATATCCAAGGGCGATTTATCCAATTCCCGCGTTAATATCTCTAGTGCCCCGCTATTGTATAAAGTCCTAACATTCCATGTTCCTAGGAACATGTCCCTGTGTTTGAGCCTTTGGCATGGGTTCCCTGAAGTAGTCCCCGCCCGGAGAACCGAATGGGGGACTATTTGACCTCCGGAAAATTTTACCCCAGATGAACCCATGTCCGCATTTCTTGACGGTTGTATTTTTACGGTGAAAGATCGTCACTCTTTCGCCCAAGGTACTTTTTTCGTCTGGCTTATCACCTTCGACCAGTCCGGCATGGGTAACCCTATCGGCAGCAATGCTACCGCCGGCATAGCTCTCAGGATCATTTAAGCACGCAAGCCACTCCACCACGACAAGGTAAAGATACCATGGAGGGAAAGTCCAGGTTTAGATGATTTAAATTTAGAACTTTTTAAGTATGGAGGAACTGCCTTGAAAGAGAAACTATTAGAACTTTTTAACAATATTTGGCATTGCCTTAATATTCCAACGGATTGGGAAACGGGTCTAGTAATTAATATACATAAAAAGGTCAGAAAAACAAATGTGATAACTACCGAGGCATTACCTTACTCCCAACTGCATCTAAATTATATGCCAACATAATTAAAAATAAGTTATCAGTAAGTAGTGAAACATTTTTGGAAGAAGAACAATGTGGATTTAGAAAAGGGAGGAGCACTATAGATGCAATATTTACCCTGCAACAAATTATGGAAAAAAGGAGAGAATTTAATCTCCCACTGTACATAATATTTATAGATTATGAAAAGGCATATTATAATGTAAACCGAGATAAACTTTGGCAGATACTGTATGAAGAACATATACTACACTCACAAGTAATACGAGCCATACAAAGCTTATATCAAAATTCTAAAATCAAAATTAAATTACCAGATGGAGAAATAACAGAACACATAAACACAAGCAAAGGTGTTCGACAAGGATGTGGACTATCTCCACTCTTATTCAATATATATATATATATATATAATATATATATATATATATTAACAGAGTAGTGCAAGAATGGAAACAAACAGTAAACAGTGGAATTTCAATAACTAGGAATAAAATAATTCAAACAATATTATATGCTGATGATCAAATAATATTATCAGATTCCGAAGATAGCTTACAAATAGCAGCATATCAATTATTCAAAATTGCCAGCAAATATAATATGAAAATTTCCACATCAAAATCCAAAACAATGGCAATGTGTGGAAAAAACATACAACGGGTGAAAATTGAGATTGATGGAAAAATTATAGAACAAGTGTCAGATTTCTCTTACTTAGGAAGTGTATTTGCAGAGTATAAGAGTGACATTGATTCAAAATTACAAAAATATAATAAAATGAATGGGGTAATACGAAGACATTTTGGTAAACAGATGAGGACAGAGACAAAAACTAAGATTACATAACATCACATCAAAAGCTGCCCTAAAATATGGAAGTGAAATTTGGATTTTAAATAAAAGAAACTCTCATAAACTTCAAGTAAGCCAAATGCGCTTCTTACGATCATTGTTAGGAGTTAATAGACTGGATCACCAAAGGAACACTACTATCAGAGGAAAACTTGGAGTAACAAGTTTAAATGAAGATATACAAAGATACCAACAAGAATGGAAAAATCATCTGAGAAGAATGGCAAGAAATAGACTTCCAAAATTGGCATTCCAATATACCCCAACTGGACATAGGGACCAAGGAAGACCAAAACATCGGTGGAAAGATCAAGACCATCTTCGCTAGGTTTACCGTACAGGCCACATGGCCTAAAACGAATTTGTTCATGATGATGATGATGATTTTCTTATACAACTTTAACTTTAAACCTGTTTTTTGGACGATAGTGCGTTTTGTCGTACTTACAGCAATGACGACAATGATTGAAAGTTCAGCTTCCTACAGTTCGGGGTTGCCAACCTAAATAACTATACTGTAATATAACTAATTACAACCCATGTGCGGGAAATAGGACCACTGCCCTCTATTTAGGCTATACTATGTACAATGTATATACAAAAATATATCCAAAAGGCAGTGTTAATATACATTATACAAAACAAATCACTGCATTTTAATGAACTGAACTTTATTTGAAACAATATTGAAAGTTGACGTAACATAATACAATTGATCTACCATATTTCTCTCTTGTCTACTGAAAACTGTAGACTTTTTAGCATTATATATTGACTTAGGCTTTCACGGCCGGAGTTATTATGATGAACTTGTAGACGATTTCCGGGCTGTTGGCCGTGGTCTTGAGGCTTGTAGTTCCCCAACGTTTCGCCAGAGACTGCGTCCGGCATCATCAAGGGTTGACTTGAGACACTTGATGATGCCGGACGCAGTCTCTGGCGAAACGTTGGGGAACTACAAGCCTCAAGACCACGGCCAACAGCCCGGAAATCGTCTACAAGATCATCATTTTTAGCATTATGTCCAATATTCTTATTTTTGAGGAATAGGCCTATACCTAGTGTAACAAAATCTGCAATATTGATACCTTCTTTCAAGTTTACCGTCATCTTCAGCATTGAATATTCTGACCACAAACTCGCTGGAGACTTTAATGTTTCACTCCTAAGCGACTATATATTTTCACTTACGCCACAATTTTTCTCTCTCTAGCCATCTTCTGAATGAAATAGGCCTATATGTTTTTTTTCATATCTTAATTTAGATTTCTCTGGTACTAAAGAAGCACACCCAACTTCCCACGCTTTTCAATTTCTTCATTTTGATTACAATAATTCATACTTGCAGTCATTTTATGCGAGTTTGGTATCACGGCCTGCTGTAATCTGAATAATTCTTTTCGGCATTTAGCATATATACATTGACCAGACTGCTAACGTCAGGCAATTGTTTATAATGAACGCAAATATTTCCAACAAAGATATTATTTTACTATTATTTATTATTTTGAAAACACCATCGCTCAAAAAATAATGTACAACGCACGTTTGTGAAGTGTTTTACAGAATCTCTGAAATTAAAAATCTCGCTATCGCTTAGTTTTTAAACATTTTCCTCGATTCTGTAAAACACCACTTTCCAACCTCTCGTCGTAATAGGCCTATACTATTAGTCTAGTCATGAAAATATTCTTATTGTTTACTTTGCTATGTTTGCAGCAAAAATAAGAAAAATGACGGATACAACAATTGGTGAAACGCTTGGAGATTATGTAATTGTTATTGACGCAATTATCAACAAGACAATTATAATTTTGGAGAATTATTTTTCACTCCTCGAGGATTCTGAAGGACAACATGTAAGTTAAATAACATACTTAAATGTATTACTTAACGGTTAAGACGATAACTATACCTATGCCAATGTTGTTAATTAAGTTATTTTTTATTAAATAAACTCGCCGAAACAGAGTCTACCAAAAGTGGCAAAGTATACTTAACAATAGAGAAGGAAAACAATAAAAAACATTAGTTAATATAGAGACAATATTTTTTTAACTTTATAATCCTTAATTATCATCATCATCTTCACGGTATAGGCTCCATAGCCTGTTCTGGCTCAATATCCATACTCCATCGCTTTCTTGGTCTGCCAAGATCACTTCTCCCTCGTGGTTTGTACATCCAAGCCTGCTTCGGAAGTCAGTTGTTATCCATTCTTTGCAGGTGTCCATTCCATCGCTTCTTGAAATTATAGATTTGATGTGTAATCGGCATTACTCATAACTCTTTTCTTATAGTTTCGTTCCTTATATGATCTCGTCTTGTACTGCTCGTAAAAATTTAATTTCTTTCTGTCTCAGGACCCAGTTCTCACTGCCGTATAATAGAGTAGGGACTGCCATAAAGTTGCTGCTACAAACAGTTGGAGTATACATCATCATAAACAACAACAACAGTAGCAAAAACTCAACCTGCCGAGGATGGAAGTTAACCTCCGAAACCGCTCCAGTTAATTTTATATACACCATTTTAACAAAGTTAAGGACGACGGCACCAGCCAAAAGGTACTTTTAATTTTTAACTTTTATCTTATGCCACAATCAGTTGAATAGTGTTAAAAGAAGTAAGAGTTCTGACTGACATTTGTCTTGGTTTCACATACGACAGTTGAATAGTGTTAAGAGAAATAAGACTTCTAACAGTCTTTTATTTTGGCTTCACATACGACAGTTGAATAGTGTTAAGAGAAATAAGACTTCTAACAGTCTCTTATCTTGGTTTCACATACGACAGTTGAATAGTGTTAAGAGAAATAAGACTTCTAACAGTCTTTTATTTTGGTTTCACATATGACAGTTGAATAGTGTTAAGAGAAATAAGACTTCTAACAGTCTTTTATCTTGGTTTCACATACGACAGTTGAATAATGTTAAGAGAAATAAGACTTCTAACAGTCTTTTATCTTGGTTTAACATACGACAGTTGAATAGTGTTAAGAGAAATAAGACTTCTAACAGTATTTTATCTTGGTATCACATACATCAGTTCAATAGTGTTATAAGAAGTAAGATTTCTGACTGACATTTATCTTGGTTTCACATACAACTGTAGAATAATGTTATGAGAAGTAAGAATCTGACTGACATTTATCTTGGTTTCACATAAAACAGTAGAATAGTGTTATGAGAATAAGACTTCTGACTGACTTTTACCTTGGTTTCACATAAAACAGTTGGATAGTGTTATGAGAAATAAGACTTCTGACTGACTTTTACCTTGGTTTCACATAAAACAGTTGAATAGTGTTATGAGAAATATGATTTCTGACTGTCTTTTATCTTGGTTTCACATACTACAGTTGAATAGTGTTATGAGAAATAAGATTTCTGACTGTCTTTTACCTTGGTTTCATATACAACAATTCAATAGTGTTATGAGAAGTAAGACTTCTGACTGACTTTTAACTTGGTTTCACGTAACACAGTTGAATAGTGTTATGAGAAGTAAGACTTCTGAATGTCTTCTATCTTGGTTTCACATAAAACAATTGTATACTCTTAAGAGAAATAATTCTTCTTACGAACAATTATCTTGGTTTCACATACAACTGTTGAATAGTGATATGAGAAGTAAGACTTCTGATTGACAATTATCTTAGTTTCACAAACAACAGTTGAATAGTGTTATGAAGAGTAAGACTTCTGACTGACATTTATCTTGGTTTCACATACGACAGTTGAATAGTGTTATGAGAAGTAAGACTTCTGACTGATATTTATATATCTTTCACATACAACTGTTGAATAGAGATATGAGAAGTAAGACTTCTGAATGATATTAAACTTGGTTTCACATACTGCAGTTGAATAGTGTAAAGAGAAATAAGATATTTGACTGTCTTTTACCTTAGTTTCACATAAAACCGTTGTATAATGTTAAGAGAAATAAGACATCTGACAGCATTTTATCTTGGTTTCACATAGGAGAGCAGTATACTGTTAAGAGAAATAATACTTCTCACTGTCTTGGTTTCACATACAACTGATGAATAGTATTAGGAGGAGTAATATTTCTGATTGACTTTCATCTTCGTTTCACATACGACCTTTGAATAATGTTATAAGAAATAAGACTTCTGTCTTTTATCTTGGTTTCACCACAAAACAATTGTATAGTGTTACGAGAAGTAAGATTTCTGACTGACTTTAAACTTTGATTCACATACGTCAGTTGGATAGTGTTAAGAGAAATAAGACGTCTGGCTGATTTTATCTTGCTTACACATACAACAGTTGATTACAGTTATGAGAAATTAGATTTCTAACTGTCTTTTATCTTGGTTCCACATACATCAGTTAAATAGTGCGAGAGAAATGCGTTTCTGACTGCATTTATCTTCGTTATCACACAATATAAATTGAATAGTGTTATGAGAAATAAGACTTCTGACTGTCTTTTCTCTTGGTTTCACATACAACCGTTGATAGTGTTATGTTAAATAAGAATTCTGACTGACTTTTATCATGGTTTCTCATACAACCGTTGATAGTGAAATGAGAAATAAGATATCTGACTATCTTTCATCTTGGTTCCGCATACAACAGTTGAATAGTGTTATGAGAAGAAAGACTTCTGACTTTTATCTTGGTTTCACATACAAAAGTTGAATAATGTTATTAGAAGTATGAATTCTGACTCTCTTTATCTTGGTTTCACATACAACAGTGGAATAGTGTTATGAGAGGTGAGACTACTGACTGTCTCTTATCTTGGTTTCACATACAACAGTTGAATAGTCTTATGAAAAGTAAGAATTCTGATTGTCTTTATCTTGGTTTCACATGCAACAGTGGAATAGTGTTAGGAGAAGTGAGGCTTCTGACTGACTCTTATCTCGGTTTCACATACAAGAGTTGAATAGTGTTATAAGAAGTAAGAATCTGACTGTCTATTATGTTGGTTTCACATTCAACGGTTGAATAGAGATATGAGAAATAAGACTTCTGACTGTCTTTTATCTTGGATTCACATACAACAGTTGAATAGTGATAAGAGAAGTAAGAATCTGACTGTCTTTTTTCTTTGTTTGAAATACAACAGTTCAATAGAGATATGAGAAGAAAGACTTCTGACTGTTTTTTCTCATGGTTCCATACAACCGTTGATAGTGTTATGAGAAATAAGACATCTGACTATCCTTTATCTTGGTTTCACATACAACAGTGGAATAGTTTTATGAGAAGTAAGGATTCTGACTGTCTTTTATCTTGGTTACACATGCAACAGTTGAATAGTGTTATGAGAAGTTAGAATTCTGACTGTCTTTATCTTGGCTACACATGCAACAGTTGAATAGTGTTATGAGAAGTAAGAATTATGACTGTCTTTATCTTGGTTACACATGCTACAGATGAATAGTATTACGAGAGTAAGAATTCTGACTATCTTTTATCTTGGTTACATATGCAACAGTTGAATAGTGTTATGAGAAGTAAGAATTCTTAGTGTCTTTTATATTGGTTACACATGCAACAGTTGAAGGGTGTTATGAGAAGTAATAATTCTGACCGTCTTTTATCTTGGTTACACATGCAACGGTTGAATAGTGTTATGAGAAGTAAGAATTCTGACTGTCTTTTATCTTGGTTACACATGCAACAGTTCAATAGTCTTATGAGAAGTAAGAATTCTGACTATCTTGGTTACACATGCAACAGTTGAATAGTGTTATGAGAAGTAAGAATTCTGACTGTCTTTATCTTGGTTACACATCCAACAGTTCAATAGTGTTATGAGAAGTACGAACTCTGACTGTCTTTTATCTTGGTTAACATGCAACAGTTGAATAGTGTTATGAGAAGTAAGAATTCTGACTGTCTTTTATCTTCGTTACACATGCAACAGTTGAATAGTGTTATGAGAAGTAAGAATTCTGACTGTCTTCATCTTGGTTTCACATACAGCAGTGAAAGTGATGTGTTATGTGAAGTGAGACTTCTGATGTCTTTTATCTTGGTTCACATACAACTGTAGAATAGTGTTATAAGATGTAACAATCTGACTGTCTATTATTTTGTTTCACATACAACCGTCGATAGTGTTATGAGAAGTAAGATTTCTGACTGTCTCTTATCTTGGTTTCACATACAACCGTTGATAGTGTTATGAGAAATAAGACATCTCACTATCGTTTGTCTTGGTTCCGAATACAACAGTTGAATAGTGTTATGAGAAGAAAGACTTCTGACTGACTCTTATCTCGGTTTCACATACCACAGTTGAATAGAGTTATATGAAGTAAGAATCTGACTGTCTATTATCTTGGTTTCACATTCAACGGTTGAATAGTGATATGAGAAGTAAGACTTCTGACTGTCTTTGTCTTGGATTCACATACAACAGTTGAATAATGTTATGAGAAGTAAGAATCTGACTGTCTTTTATCTTGGTTTGAATACAACAGTTCAATAGAGATATGAGAGTAAGACTTCTGACTCTCTTTTTTTGCTTGGTTCACGTACAAGCGTTGATAGTGTTATGAGAAATAAGATATCTGACTATCGTTTATCTTAGTTCCGCATACAACAGTTTTAATAATGTTATGAGAAGAAAGACATCTGACTTTCTTTTATCTTGGTTTCACTTACAACAGTTGAATTGTGTTATTAGAAGAAATATTTCTGATTGCCTTTCATCTTCGTTCCACATACAACAGTTGAATAGTGTAATGAGAAATAACACTTCTGACTGTCTTTCTCTTGGTTTCCCATACAGCTGTTGATAGTGTTATGAGAAATAAGACAACTGACTATCCTTTATCTTGGTTCCGCATATATCAGTTGAATAGTGTTATGAGAAATAAGACTTCTGACGGTCGTTTCTTTAGGTTTCACATACAACCGTTGATAGTGTTATGAGAAGTGAGACTTCTGACTGTCTTTTATCTTGGTTACAAATGCAACAGTTGAAGAGTGTTATGAGAAAAAAGAATTCTGATTGTCTTTATCTTTTTTCACATACAACAGTGTAATAGTGTTGTGAGAAGTGAGACTTCTGACTGTCTCTTATCTTGGTTTCACATACAACAGTTGAATAGTGTTATAATTGTAAGAATCTGTCTGTCTATTATTTTTGTTTCACGTACAACCGTTGATAGTGTTATGAGAAGTAAGATATCTGACTGTCTTTTTCTTGGTTTCACATACAACAGTGGAATAGTGTTATGAGAAGTGAGACTTCTGACTGTCTCTTATCTTGGTTTCACATACAACAGTTGAATAGTGTTATAATTGTAAGAATCTGTCTGTCTATTATTTTTGTTTCACGTACAACCGTTGATAGTGTTATGAGAAGTAAGATATCTGACTGTCTTTATCTTGGTTTCACATACAACAGTGGAATAGTGTTATGAGAAGTGAGACTTCTGACTGTCTCTTATCTTGGTTTCACATACACAGTTGAATAGTGTTATAAGATGTAAGAATCTGTCTGTCTATTATTTTTGTTTCACATACAACCGTTGATAGTGTTATGAGAAGTAAGATATCTGACTGTCTTTATCTTGGTTTCACATACAACAGTGGAATAGTGTTATGAGAAGTGAGACTTCTGACTGTCTCTTATCTTGGTTTCACATACAACAGTTGAATAGTGTTATAAGATGTAAGAATCTGTCTGTCTATTATTTTTGTTTCACGTACAACCGTTGATAGTGTTATGAGAAGTAAGATATCTGACTGTCTTTATCTTGGTTTCACATACAACAGTGGAATAGTGTTATGAGAAGTGAGACTTCTGACTGTCTCTTATCTTGGTTTCACATACAACAGTTGAATAGTGTTATAAGATGTAAGAATCTGACTGTCTATTATTTTTGTTTCACATACAACCGTTGATAGTGTTATGAGAAGTAAGACTTCTGACTGTCTTTTATGTTGGTTTCACGTACAACAGTTGAATAGTGATATGAGAAATAAGACTACTGTCTGGTGTTAATCTTGGTTTCACATACAACAGTTGAATAATGTTATGAGACGAAATACTTTTGACTGTCTTTTATCTTGGTTTCACATACAACAATTGAATGGTGTTATGAGAAATAACATTTCTCACTCTCTTATCTTGGTTTCACGTACACAGTTGAATGGTGTTATGAGAAGAAAGACTTCCGAATGTTTTTATATTGGTTTCACATACAACAGTTGAATAGTGTTTTGTGAAATAAGATTTCTGAGTGTCTTTTATCTTGGTATCATATGCAATCTTTGATAGTGTTACAAGAAGTAAGAGTTCTGACTGTCTTTTATCTTGGTTTCACATACAACAGTTGAATAGTGTTAAGAGAAGTAAGACTTCTGACTGTCTTTTCCTTATATTTTCCATACAACAGTTGAATAGTGTTATGAGAAGTAAGACTTCTGACTGTCTTTTCTCTTGGTTTCCCATACCAACAGTTGAATAGTGTTATGAGAAGTAAGACTTCTGTCTGTCTTTTATCTTGGTTCCACATACTACAGTTGAATAGCATTCTGAGAAGTAAGACTGCTGACTGTCTTTTATCTTGGTTTCACATTCAACAGTAGAACAGTGTTATGAAAAATAAGATTTCTGACTGTCTTTTGTCTTGGTTCCACATATAGCAGTTGAATAGTCTTATGAGATATAAGATTTCTTACTGAGTTTTATCTTGGTTCACATACAACATTTGGACAGTGTTATGAAAAATAAGACACCTACTGTCTATTATCTTGGTTCCACATACAGCTGTTGAATAGTCTTATGACAAACAAGACTTCTGATTCTGTTTTATCTTGGTTTCAAATACAACAGATGAATGGTGTTATGAGACATATGATTCTGGCTGTCTTTATCTTGGTTTCACATACAACAGTTGAATAGTGTTATTAGAGGTAAGACTTCTGACTGTCTTTCTTCTTGGTTTCACATAAAACTGTTAAATAGTTTTATCAGAAATAAGACATCTGACTGTCTTTCATCTTAGTTCCACACACAACAGTTGAATAGTGTTATGAAAAATAAGACTCCTGACTGTCTTCTATCTTGGTTTCACATACGACAGTTGAATAGTGTTAAGAGAAGAAGGACTTCTGACTGACTTTTATCTTGGTTTCACATACAACTGTAGTATAATGTTAAGAGAAATAAGACTGCTGCTTTCCGTTTATCTTCGTTTCACATACCACGGTTGAATAGTGTTATGAGAAGATAGACTTCTGACTGTCTACTATCTTGGTTTAACATACGAAAACTGTATTGTGTTAAGAGAAATAAGACTTCTGACTGTCTTTTATCTTGGTTTCACAGACAACTGTTGAATAGTGTTATGAGAAGTAAGACATCTGAATCACAATTATCTTGATTTCACGTACAACGTTAAATTGAGTATGAGAAGTAAGACTTCTGACTGACTTTTATATTGGTTTCACATACAATATTTGAATAGTGTTATGAGAAGTAAGACTTCTGACTGACATTTATCTTGGTTTCAAATACAACAGTTGAATAATGTTATGAGCTGTAACACTTCTGACTGTCTTTTATCTTGGTTCAACAACAATTGTATAGTGTTATGAGAAGCAAACTTCTGAGTGACTTTTACTTTGGTTTCACATACGACAGTTGGATAGTGTTAACACAAATAAGACTTCTGTCTGTCTTTTATCTTGGTTTCACATACAACAGTTTAATAGTGTTATGAAAAGTAAGATTTCTGACTGACTTGTCTTGGTTTCAGAAACGCAGTTGGATAGTGTTAAGACAATTGAGATATCTGATTGTCTTTTATCTTGGTTTAACATAAAACAGTTGCATAATTTTAAGAGAAATAAGACTTCTGACAGGGTTTTATCTTGGTTTCACATAGAAGAGTAGTGTAGTGTTAAGAGAAATAAGATATCTGACTGTCTTGGTTTCACATAGAACTGATGAATAGTGTTAGGAGGAGTAATACTTCAGACTGTATTTTATCTTGGTTTCACGTACGACAGTTAAATAATGTTATGAGAAATAAGACTTCTGTCATTTATGTTGGTTTCACATACACCAATTGTATAGTGTTATGAGAAGTAAGACTTCTCACTCTCTTTTAACTTGGATTCACATACGTCAGTTAGATAGTGTTAAGAGAAATAAGATTTTTGGCTGTCTTTTATCTTGGTTTCACATACAACAGTAGATTACTGTTATGAGAAATAAGATTTCTAACTGTCTTTTATCTTGGTTCCACATACATCAGTTAAATGGTGTAAGAGAAATGCGTTTCTGACTGCATTTATCTTGGTTAACACACAATAGATGGAGAGTGTTATGAGAAGTAAGACTTCTGACTGTCTTTTATCCTGGTTTCACATAAAATAATTGAACAGTGATATCAGAAATAAGTCCTCTGACTGTCTTTTATCTTGGTTTCACATACGACAGGTGAATAGTGTTATGAGTAATAAGATTTCGACTGTCTTTTATTTTGGTTTCACATACAACCGATGATAGTGTTATGAGAAATGAGACTTCTGACTGAGTATTATCTTGGTTTCACATACAAACGTTGATAGTGTTATGAGAAATAAGACATCTTACTATCTTTTATCTTGGTTCCGCATACAACAGTTGAATAGTGTTATGAGAAGAAAGACTTCTCACTGTCTGTTATCTTGTTTGTCATATACAACAGTTGAATAGTGTTATGAGAAATAAGACTTCTGACTGTCTTTATCTTGGTTTCCATACAACAGTTGAATGGTGCTATGAGAAATAAGATTTCTTTTTGTCTTTTATCTTGGCTTCACATACACAGTTGAATGGTGTTATGAGTTGGAAGATTTCTGACTGTCTTTTATCTAGGTTCACATACAACAGTTGAATAGTGTTATCAGAAATAAGATTTCTGACTGTATTTTATCTTGCTTTCACATACGACCGTTGATAGTGTTATGAGAAATAAGACTTCTGACTCTCTTTTATCTTGGTTTCAAATACAACAGTTGAATAATGATATGAGAAATAAGACTTCTGATTGTTTTTTATCTTGGTTTCACATACGACAGTTGAATAGTGATATGAGAAATAAGACGTCGACTGCCGTTTATCTTGGTTTCACATACCGTTGATAGTGTTATGAGAAGTAAGACTTCTGACTGTCTTTTCTCTTGGTTTCACATACAACAGTTGAATAGTGTTATGAGAAATAAGACTTCTGACTGTCTTTTCTCTTGGTTTCACATACAACAGTTGAATAGTGTTATGAGAAGTGAGACTTTTGTTTGTCTTTTATCTTGGTTTCACATACAACAGCTGAATAGTGTTATGAGAAGTAAGACTTCTGTCCCGCGCCGTAGCCGAGCGGTTAAGGTAGGAAGCCTTGGCGCAGAGCTACGGGACTTGCGCTGGTTCGAGTCTCCATGGGGGAAGACATTTTCTCATGGTATTTCGGCCAGTATGTGACCGGTGCCCACCCAGCATCGTGAGGCAATTGGGTAGCTACAATAAGTAGCGGCTCCAGGTTGAGGAACCAGCTATAACGGCTGGGGGACTCGACATGCTAACCACATGTCACCCCTACACTGGCTGTTGATCATCTACCTCTGTGATTGACACATGTGGATGTGAAGGGCCAGCAGCCGGCTGGTAAAAGGGCAACCGCTGAAAAGTGGAAAGACCCTCAATCGGAGAAGTAAGACTTCTGACTGTCTTTTCTCTTGGTTTCACATACAACAGTTGAATAGTGTTATGAGAAGTGAGACTTATGTCTGTATTTTATTTTGGTTTCACATACTACAGTTGAATAGCATTCTGAGAAGCAAGACTGCTGACTGTCTTTTATCTTGGTTTTGACATACAACAGTTGAACAGTGTTATGAAAAATAAGACTTCTGGCTGTCTTTCATCTTAGTTTCACATACAACAGTTGAATAGTGTTGTGAAAAATAAGACTTTTGATTGTCTTTTATCTTGGTTTCACATACAAAGTTGAATAGTGTTATGAGAAGTAAAACTTCTGACTGTTATCTTGGTTTCACATACAACAGTTGATTATTGTTATGAGAAATCTGACTGTCTTTTGCCTTAGTATCACATACAACATTTGAAGAGTGTTATGAGAAGTATGACTTCTGAGTGTTATCCTGGTTTTACATAAAAACAGTTGTAGAATAATATATACCATTTCTATTTAAATCTTATGTTTTATTACATAAAAAATCTAGACTCTGCTTATCGGATACGATTTCTAGGATTGTAGAAATAAATAAATTGAAGAATTGCAATAGGCTGTTAAATTCCCAACTGGATTTAAATGAATCGCCTCTTTTGAAATTTATAATATGATAATGTTTATTACACTTGTTTTGTTTACATCCAATTACTTAGTTAGATTTGTTACGTATTTGAATGTATATATAACAACAAAATTAATTTGTATTCATAGTGTCCGTCTGAATAAGAAATGAAGTTTTGAAACAGCTGTAACGAATGTGTATTAAGATAAGTATGAAAATCGTATAAAACTGTGACAGTTTTATTTTATTTAATCAGTAGACTCTTTTAAAACTAAAATTTGCAATAAAAATTATAGGTATAAGCCTAACAGAGATTAATGGTTATTACAACAATTGAAAATAAGGTTTCACGGATGAGTTCAGAATTTTGAATCGAATACCTGAAGGATTTTCAATACCTTGCAGAGTACTCATGAAAAATAACAATTTTTACTGAAATATTAATATTAAACAGGTCTTTATTAAATACCGTATAAGCTAAAACTTAATTTAAGATTTCTCGTGACGTCAAGTTAATTATTGGCTGAGAGTGACATTCATTTTTTTCCCTCATGAAAACACTGCTACCAATATGAGGTATGCGAGATCGCCTATTTATAGCTGTTTTCTGACATAAATATATTTCAATTTGTAGTATCGTGTCGTAAATGAGTTTTAAGGGCACGCAACGCCTATCCAAAGGTAACGGATATGAAATTAATGCTTCGAAATCGTCTGTGTATATATATATATATGTATAACATGAAAATAAAATCAATGATTGAACGGATTTTGAATCCGGACCTCTGAATTAATACTTCAATGCGCTGTAACTTACGCTATTCAAGCAATCGTCTCACAAACATTTATTTTTTTTTTATATAAATTTCCATTACGAGAGGTAGCGGGAAATCGGTCTCACTGCCCTCAAGTAGCCTCTATAACAAGTAAGCAATTTAAACAGAATTTTTACTTTATAGCAATGACGCTTCTTTATTTGGATGTTATAATTACATTTTTGACATTGAGTAATGCAAGCCTAATATGACATGAAAAGAAAAATAAATACTTGGTCGGGGATTTGAACCCGGACCTCTGAATTAATACTTCAATGCGCTGCCAATTACGCTATCCAAGCAATCCTCTCACAAACACAATTTTTTCTTCATATAGGCTATATTCTCTATTACGAGAGGTAGTGGGAACTCGGTCTCACTCTCCTCTCTCTCTCTGTCTCTCTCTCTGTCTCTCTCTCTCTATGTCTCTCTCTCTCTCTCTCTCTCTCTCTCTCTATATATATATTTATATATATATAGGCCTATATATATATATATAGTTACAAGGGGGAAAAAATCAGATAGGTTGGATCTGGGGTTTGAATACTTGACCTTGAGAGTTTAACCTCAAACACTACTGCTTAGTTTGAGAACTGTAGCCTAATAATAATTTCCACACTTACTTCAATAACGTAAAAATATCAAATTCCACACAGTAAGGGCCTATGTAGTAAATGAAAAATATAGAGGTGCACCATGCAAACACACACACATACTCACACCTCAGGATAATTGTATTTCACTGTCCAAATTATCATTGTCGACTTGTGTTTCATACTAATAAATTACAATACATGGTTGACTTTAATAGAAAGTAATAGGGTTACGTAAACTATAATTTCTTATGATTATAAGTAATTAATATGATTTTATCTAAACAAGTCGATAACAACATTAATTATAGCAGTTTGATTTAACTGCAAATGAATTACATGAATAGCCTATATCGCACAAAAACGAAACTATGACAATTTATAAATATCCGATAAGTTGAAAATTATTTGTGAATGACCATATGATGGAACAAGTGTCAGAATTCCGATGGCAGTAATGTATAGTTACGCAAGTTTGAAATACGAAGAATCTTATCAGGTGAATAAAGCTAATAGAATTGTGGGATGTTGGAGAGATACAATGTGACGAATCAGCTAACTTATTTGAGAAATGATGTCAACATAAGAATATATAAATCAATTATTACACCAATAATAGCATATGTGGCTGAGATCAGACCTGATACGTCGGTAACTAGCGCGCATTTTGGAAACAATTGAGGTGAGGATTCCGAAAAACAATCGTGAATAAAACAACATGGGATAGAGTCTAAAGTGAACAGACGAGAATAGAATTACAGATAGATAAAATAATCAACTGGATACTGGGCAGAAAACAATAATGCAATGATCAAGGCACGACAATGTTCAAGATGCATTACCTTTGCAAAGTAGGAGAACAAAAAGAAATGGAAAGATAAGTTAAGCTAGATGCGATTTACTGAAGAACAACCAAACCGCCTATATTGGAAGCAAGAAGAAGAAGTTGATACTGTTGGACAAGTGGTTGTAATAGGCCTACTCATTTCTGCTTATGAAATTCATGAGTTTAAACCCAGCCAGGATTGATGGTTTTATTTAGCCGTAAAAATCGTGATTATTATTATTATTATTATTATTATTATTATTATTATTATTATTATTATTATTATTATTATTATTATTATTATTATTATTATTATTATGGAATACAAACTACAGAAATGATATTCTTATGTGGAATGGTACATAAAACAAGGAAAGATAGAATAAGAAACGACAAGATCAGGGAGACATTAAGTGTAGAAAAATTAACAACAGACATAGAAAGAAGTAGACTAAAATGGTTTGGAGATTTAAAAAAATGAAAAAGGAAAGGCTACCACAAAGACTCTTAAATCTCAAGATAAAAGGAAAACGACCACGAGAAAGATGGATTAACCAAGTGAAGAAAAGTCTACAAGCGAGAGGATACGACTGGAAAGAACTGATAAAAAGCAAAGCATGGGAAGATATAGATGGTTGGAGGCGTATTTGGAATTTACCTTCCGAAAGGAGGACACGATAAAAAGGTGACGATAATTAATATTAGGACCTATTATTATTATTATTTTGGAGAAGAACTGCCAGAAAATAGGAACTGGAAGAATTAGAAATAAAGAAATTAGAAATGGTTGAATGCAGAAAGAAGTATAATGGAAGAGATTGAACGCAGAAGGTTAATGTGGTGTGGACACATAGCCTAAGTAGAATGCAGGATGAAAGACTACCAAAGGCCGTCGATAGATGGAAAATTGAAAAAAAAGGAGTAGGTAAGGAAGACCAAGAACAACCTGGAAGAATAATATTCAACATTTAATGAGGCAATTTGGTGTAACAGATCAAGACACGGAGGACAGAGCACGCTGGAGAACTTTAATTAAAGGAAATTTATGAATGTGTATTACTAACTGATGTCATTCCGTAGTCATTATATATTTTTAAAGCTCATTTCAAATATTAAAATTGGTTGGAGAAAAACTTCAATGATGAGGAAAATTTCTATTAATAAAAATATAACATAATAATGATGATGATAATAATAATAATAATAATAATAATAATTAATAATAATAATAATAATAATAATAATAATAATAATAATAACTCACTGGAAATATCAAACCCGTAGGTTCATGGCCGCGGAGAAACATAAGCTCTTCATTCATCCCTATCCTGATCTGATGTTTTCCAATCATCCCCTTTATAATCTACTTACCGCAAATCATAGTTACCCACCTCATCTTGGTCTACCAACTGGGCGTTTTCCCTCTGGTTTGCCTACAAGAAGCTTCCATGCACGTCTTTCATTCCCCATTCGTGTCATATGCCCTGCCCATCGCAGTCTATGAGACTTAACACTTCTTACTATATATGGTTTCCTATAAAGACTATGTAGTTCACAGTTAGGCTCATGTAGTCTTATCCATTCACCTGTCTGTTCATCTCTCTTTGGTCCAAAAATTTCCCTAAGAACTTCATTCTCAAATCCTCTTAATCTTCTTTCCTTCCTTAAAGTAAGAGTCCAAGTTTCACATCCATATAATATAGGCTAACTGGTAGAGTAATATGTTTATATAGCCTATATTCAGTTTAAGGTTTTTTGAAAGGAGTTGGGACGTCAAGAGTCTCTGTAATGCATAATAACATACGTGTACAGAATTGACCCTATGTTTAATTTCATTGCGCATCTCATTCCTATTTGTGATTATTGTTCCTAGGTATTTGAATTCAGCCACTTCATCAAAATTTACCTCATTTATCATTAGCTGTCCATTTCCATTATATAACGCATTAGTAGGCAACGTGTGACCATATACGTTTATTTAGTATTATTGATATTAACTTCCAGTCCCAATTTCTTAATGTTACTCAATAGTGTGTGCGTGTTGGCCTTTAGTATCAATAATAATAATCAGCATCATCTTCATGGTAGGCCGTCGGCCTGTTCCGCTCTCAGAATTCATCTTCCCATCTTCTTCTAGGACGTCCCACATTTCTATAGCCTTGTGGTTGGTACAACAGTGCTTGTTTTGTTAGCCTAGAAGAGTCCAATTCTTAAAATATGTTCATGCCATTTTTGTTTATAGTTTTTGTATTTTTTCATTTAAATAAACATTTTTAGTTCTTGCCTAATTGTTTCACTAGGAATATGGTCTCTTAGGGTATAATAGTTTTGAACGATGAAATTATCGAACAAGTACAGAGTTTTAAATATTTACGATGTCACATATCTTACAATTGGGAAAATAATAATAATAATATAATAATAATAATAATAATAATAATAATGATAATAATAATAATAAGCATCATCATCATCATCCGGTACCATGGCAGCTGCCGCCGTCTTCCGGAAACCAAACGCCATTTCTCTCTGTCCATCCATTGATTTTCCTCCATTCCTCTGATATTCATAGCTGCTTGTACCCCTTATATCCAAGTTTTCTTCGGTCTTCCTCTCTTCCTCCTTTCCATTGGGATCCATTCCTTAACAATTTTTGGCAATCTTTGCTCTGGCATTATTTTGACATGACCATACCACTGTAATCTTTTCTTTTCTATAATGTCTATGATGTCCGGCTCCTCTTGTACACCCATAATTTCCCTTATTTCTTTATTTCGTATTCTATCCATTCTAGATTTTCCAGTTGATCTTCTTAAAACATCAATTTTTGTACTTAAAATTCTTTTCATTTCCCTGGTAGGAATTTGCCAGACTTCAGCACCATATGTTAAAATGCTCTAAATTATGGTTTGATATATTTGTAATTTTCTATTTGTTGTATATATTTTTGCTCCACCAAACAGAGTGTTGCATGCCAACACGGTCCAATTTTGAATCCTTTTCCTAATATTCTTCTGGGGTGCTGTTGGATTTTATAAAGGTAAATTTAGTTATTACAACACATGTAATCGGTAAAAGTCAAGTTTATTTTTGTGCTAACTTACTACGTAGATACAATTAAAGCAGGATCAAATGTTTTGAATCAAGGTCCGTTCCTAGGACTAGAGGGGTGTCGAAGTGTATTAACTTCGAACAGGCAGCACGTGGTCCTCAATAACCCGTAAGTTTGAGTAATTCCAAAACTCACAAAGTTCAATTATCACCTTCGATGGCGATCAACCAAAAGTAAAGATGGGGAATTCGTCAACAGCCAGTTGTAAGCTGGGGAAGATCCATCTCCCACGAATCTCTATATACAATTACTTCGTAAGGACTATCGTCCCTGATGAGAGCGCCCAACGTACACGGCGATAGCCTAACACACACTGAGAGAGAGTGTTGTAGTCATCTACAGACCTGAGCAATACGCAGAAGTTGGCAACAGTATATAACAAAATGCTACCAACACAATTCAGCGTTACTGTATTCAGGCGCCTACAAGCGGCAGTCAGATGAACTACATCATTAGCGTAATAACCGACGGCAGGTGTTTGCTATTACCGACAGTCTTGTCGCAACACAGCGTTTAAAGCATTTATTGCTTTTTGTTTGTGCGATTCTATTTTTAATTTCCACTGTGTTATCGCCTGAATGGTCTAATTTTGTTCATAAATAAGTGCATTCCATACTAGGTTTTAGTTCTTCTCCATTGTTGAAATTTATATTTTCCATTTCTTCTCCTATACACAAGTAGGCCTATTTACGTAGTTTTCTCCATGTTTATATAAAGTCCCATTTTTCATATTCTTCTTTTAGTTTTTTAGCCATATATTCTATGTCATCGTGGTCCTATGCTATTAATACCTGGTCATCTGCAAAATTTAGTGAATATATAGGCCTATATATGCATTTTGGATGGGTATGCCCATTTTTTGACATTTTTTCCTCCATTCTCTTAGTAGTCTTTCGACATAAATTTTAAATAGAGTTGGAGATAAACTGCAACCTTGCCTTAAACCTTTTGTAATAGTAAATCCCTTTGTTATATGATTTCCAACTTTATTTTCGAAATAGATCCTTTGTATAATGCTTTTATAGCTTCTACTAATTTTTTGGTAATGTTGGAATCGTCTAAAGTTTCCCATAACATTTTTTGGGGAATACTATCATATGCTTTGGTTAAATCGACAAAATGTAAATGTAGATATCTGTTAGTAGCTCTTTTTTTCTATCATTTGCGTTATGCAAAATATATTATCTGTGCATGACCTACCACTTCTAAAACCAGATTGTTCCTCCATTTCTTTATCCTGATATTCAATATCAACCATTTACTTAGTATACGTCCATATATTCTACTTAATGTACTCGTTACTGATATGCCTCTATAATTTTCACACTTTCTCTTGTCTCCCTTCTTATGTATCGATGTTATAATAGCGACTTTCCACTCTTCTGGCACTTCTTCGCCATTTATTATTTTATTAAACAGTACAGTGATCATTTCCAATAACTTCTGACTGCCATTTTTAATCAATTCTATAGCAATATTTCCTGGGCCGGCATTACTACCATTTTTCATTCTCATAAATTCCTTTCTTACAGTATTTACATCAAATTTCGATTATGCTTCCTGTTTCCATCTCTGATAAATCGTCATTTTGTCCCAAATATTCTTTTTGGTCCTCTACTAAAAGCTTTTTGTAATATTGTTCCCATTCATGTATCCCTATTAGGTTGAGAAGATTCTTATTTCTATTCGTTGAACATATATTTTTTTATAAATTTCCATGATTCAGAACTCTTCTTGCTTCCTAAATATGTTTGTATTTCTGTACATTTCTTATCCCAAATCTCGTTTCTGTGTTTAGTAACCATTCTTCTCACTTTTGCTTGTGCTTTTTGATATTGTGTTTTGTCGTTCTGGTTCTTTGTACTAAGCCATTTTAACAAATAACTGTTTCTTATTCCGTCTTTCTATCTCTATTTCATCGTTCCAAAACAGTGCTGTCCTTCATCTATAGTCGTCTTTCTCACCCAATGCTTCATAGGCGGCTTCATGGATGCAAATTATTAGGTACTGATACATTTCTTCTGTATCTCTGAATTCATTCTGTGTTAATTTTTTATTCAATCTCTGTTGATATAAATGCTTTACACTTTCGTTTTGTAGGCTTTCATCATTATATTTTCTTTCCGTTTCTGTTATAACATTTTCTTCTTTTTCTGCGTGGTTGCTTTCTTTATTAAGAATGCAAGGAAATACAAATTTTCCAATTACTAATTTATGATCTGTCCAACAACTTGGTCCTCTATAAGGTCTGACATCTTGTATTTTCATTTTTGAATTTTGGTTTTTGTAATTATGTATTCGAAAATGGATTTTTGATTTAGTGTTGGATGTTCCCATGTGTGTTTATGGATACCTTCATGATTGAAAAAGTCCATTCTATATTTTTAAAGATGATTGTCTACATAATTCAATTAACCTTTCTCCATTTTCATTTAAAATGTTTTCTCCAAACTCTCCTACTACTGGATCTCCAAACTTTCCTACTACTGGGTCTCCAAATTTACTTCCTGTTCTTCCATTCATGTCTCCCAATAATATTAATTGTTTCCCAGCGCTAATTTTTCCTATTTCTTCATTAACTTTGTCAAAAAATAAATCATTTTCTAGATTTGTCATTCCATTATCGTTAATTGGTGCGTATATTCCAAAAAGTGTTAATTTATAGTCCCATATATTCAAATCTAATTTTAAAATTCTCTCATCAATGGCTTCCCAATTTCTTATCGTGCCTTTCCATTTCTTATTAATCAACATTGAAACACCTCTTTTTGCTCTTTTATGTTTATCTACTCCACTGTAAAAATGTATATAATTGCCTAATGTTTCATTTCCTGTGCCTTTCTTCTTTGTTTCAGTTAAAATTGCCAAATCTAGTTCCATTGTATCTATTTCTTTAATTACTTCCTCCATTTTATTTCTGCAGCCTTGAATATTCCATGTACCAATTTTCAAAGACCTTTTTCTTAGCTTTAATCGTCCTAGAGTGTTTTTCCGAGGCATGTTGTTTCGTTTTTTAGCATATTTTTTTTTTATTTTCATGATGAACGAGGAGCTGGCCCGATGCATCAACCTAGGGGACGGGTAATTTTTGTTCAAGGTTTTCTTCCTCCAGCCTTTGATATTCCAGTATCTTACTGCAAGGCAACAGCGCTAGTTTTGGTCCGCCCTGGGTATTTTATTTCCCCAGTACCCGCCATATCTCGTGAGCATTCTCCTATCCGCCACCTGGGGAGGCGTCCGATGGGAGACTGGCAACTCCACACGGATAATAACAATAATAATAATAATAACAATAATAATAATATGATAAATTAAATAAGAAGCACCTAGATTTTTTTTCAAAATTCTTAATGGAATTTCCTTGAGGAAAATAGAGGTTGGCTTACGTGCTAGAATAATACAGTACAGGGTAATAATTATCACAAATATATATAAAAAACTGTCAAAAGGTGTTTTACAATCACATGTAAGTAACATATTTGCTATGGAGTACCTCCCATTTCAAAGTATTCTCTATTTGAGGACGTTTACTTCCAAGAAACATAATTTACATCATTCTCCAAGCCTCTGTTACAAAAATATTAATAGCCTGTAATGGTGCTCAAATTACTTAGTCATGTGATAATTAGTGGGTGGATTCCTGTGATATGTCATATATTTTTTAAATTTATTTTTAGTTTCCAGTAATAAATAACATGTATAGGCCTATAGGTGGTCTGACGAAAATTTAATGATTTCTATTGAGTTCTAATAGTAGGCTATACGTATTACGATGCGAGGTTGGGAAGTGGTTTTTACAGAATCGAGGGAAAAGTTTAAAAATCGAGCGATAGCGAAGTTTTTAATTTACAAGATTCTGTAAAACATTCACAAACGTGCGTTGTACTTTTTTTTTTGCACGATGGTGTTTTCAAAATAAATAATAGTAAAATAATAACAAATTTTGGCATACGCTGATGACATGGTGATTACATCCCAAGACATCGAAAAAGCTCAAACAGCGTTCGACAAACTCGTAACATGGACCGAAAAGATCGATCTCGAAATAAATGAGAAGAAAACAGTAAAAATGACCTTCAGGAAAGGAGGAAGACTCGCAGCGAATGACTGCATTCGGTATAAGGGAGACCCACTGCAAAATGTAAACCAGTTCAAACATCTGCAGAGCCGAGGTGACACCTTCGACAAGCACATCAAAGAACAACATCGAACAGTATTAAAAACCTGAGTAAACTATCCCTGGAGACAGCAAGACCATCTTCCGCTTAAAAATCGCACCGATCATGACCTATGGACTAGAAGTGATTTGGAAGAACCTAAATAAGGCAAACCTAGAGGAAATAGAGAAAGTCAAAGCACACTTTTTAAAAACAGCGCTTAGCGTATCAAAACACACGCCTTCACGCCTAACATACATAACTCTTCATAGAAGAGCTCCACCTGGACCTTCTCTCCGGCAACAGATGCCTACAAAGAACTGCTGAGGGAACTAAACGAGAAGAGAGAACAAATATGGCCTAAGTTCTACGCAACGGATGCGATGATCTGCAGGGAATGGACAGCAGCCAGATACGACCTCAGACACACCGTGACGAGAGTTGTGGCCCATGGTTTCCACCACAGGATATGCACAACAGTGAAGCGCCATAACCCAGAAGAAAAGTGCAAGTGCAAACTATGTGGGTCGCACTGCGACCGATATCACCTATTACAGTGAAAAACATAGGAACATCGATAACAGACTTCTGTAAGACATGAAAACAATTCTTTCTACATGGCCTTTTGCTGCAATAATACCTGTTATTATAAAATAATAACACCTTCTTTGCAAATATTTGCGTCCATTATAAATAATTGACCAACGTTAACAGTGTGGGCGATGTTTATTAGTTGAAACAACAGAAGGCCTTGTGAACATTTATTGATGAAATGGTCGCAAGTACCGTATTTATTGTTTTATATTGTTTCAAATAAAGTTCACTTCATTTAAAATGTTGTGATTTGTTTCGTATAATGTATATTGGATATTTCTTTGTAAGGTACTTGAGGGTGTTATGGCCCGGTTGCTGTTATGGCCCATTGTTTAATGTGAACGTAAGTACATGAAGCAGCCAGCAGATGGAAGTGAACGGCACTTCAGGACGTTCTGAAAAGTCGATTAGGATGAATGGAGGAAAGTTAATCCAAGTAGTCTTAACCGGAAGCCGCCATTTACTACATGAACGTGAAGCAAGAATCTCGCTTGTCATATTTGCTCCTGGTAAGTGATATGTATTTTCATAGCTAATCACCATATTAAATTGATTTGATTGTTGATATTTTATCACTTAGTAACGTACAATCTTACAATGGAGTAATTTGTTGTAAGTAAAGTAGTCCCACTACAGGCCTCAGGAGGCCCTTGGGGTAGTAGGAGGTTAAGACTCCCACGTATAAAATAAAAATGGCGGTGGTTATTACGTATTGTTTATGAAACCATTCAGTTCGTTGTTATGGCCCACGCATTCCCGGGTGGGCCATATCACCAACACATTTATAATAGTTCAAAATTACTGCGATATTATATATTTTTGTTCTTTCCAGATATTCAATAATGACAAAATAAAATACGTCCGATGACAGTCAGTTGAACAAAATTGGTAAATGGACACAGGAGTCATTATCCAAGGCCACCCGAGAGGTAAAAGAAAACAAGGTTTCCGTACGTCAGGCTTCAGAGCTACCGGCATATGCCCCTTCAAACTTTTGGCCATTCCAGAAGAGGCATATGCACCCAGCCTACCAATGAATCAACCTTATGACCAAGGAATTCTTCAAAATAATTAAGATTTTGATAATCTACAGCCGGGAGTTTCAGGACTCTCAAGCACATCTCAGAAATCGACTGCTACAAAGAAGCCTTCTAAACGTCGTCGGAAAAATTACTCATCTTCATCAAACTCCGGAAGCAGCTACGACTTTTCATTTGAAAATGATGTTTCAGATGTCATCGATTCAGTACCTACCAATGTGAATACTGAAAAATGAACCCTCAACACCTCTAAAATCTAAACATAATTCGCCGGGAAATGCATCAAGAAAATCATCAGGGCAGAGCTCATTTAGTGACTTCTTCCCCACACCTAAGAGGGTGAAGAATACAACCATTAACAGAAATCCAGCTATCAACTCGCGTAGAGTACATTTGAGGAAACAATTGTTTTCAGAGAGCAACACCAAGAAAACGATATCTAAGCTCACCAACACCAGCATGAAGATTAAATCCCAAAGAGCTAAAATAACGGAGGTTAATGGAAATCCCAAGAACCTACCAATCCAATCTCTCAGATGGTACTGCACAGTTTGCAAAGAAGACGAGTTTAAGGACATGAGCCCCTGTGTATAGTGTGTAATAATTATGTTCATGAGGAATGCGTAGGGCTGTCCAGAGAAGATCACGAAACTTTCGTTTGCCCAACTTGCGAATGAATCTTTGTTTTCCATAATTTGACATAAGTTATATAATTTTGAGTTAATTATTTGTAAACTGACTTCATTGACATGTTGTAAACTGTTCTTATTCATACTGTACATTACATCGTTTCCACTGTATATTAATTACATTCCTGAGTAAAATTTAACCAGTGTTTTAAATGAGGAAATAAGTGGGCCATACCACATACATATGTTGGTGTTATGGCCCAAAGGTAAGGTTTTTGGGAAGCGACCAGTTTAGCAAATTTAACATGCTAGTACAATAATTACTTTTTTGTAAGAAAGTAAACATATAGGCCTACAAGAATATAATACAAAGAAAACCAAACACATTCGGGCCAAAATGGCGGCTGTAAAAATTCTCAAACGTTAAGTGGGCCATATCACCCTCAGTTACCTTATATACATTGTACGTAGTATACATAAAGGACAGTGGTAGCCTATTGCTTCCCGCAAGTGGGTGTAAATGTATTATTACAGTATAGTTATTTAGGTTGGCAATCCCGAAACGAAGAAAGTTTAACTTTCAATTATGGCCGTCATTGCTGTAAGTACGACAAAACGCACTATCGCACAAAAAAAGTTATACGCCTATTTCTCGTGTCTTTTTTAATTTTGTGGTCATATCTGCTGTAATTTCTGTAATAAAGTCATATTTTAGTCGTAGGCCTACTAGAGCATTCGATAAATAATGGCAACACTGCTGTAAATCAATGATCCTAGTGGTGACCATTGTAACCTTGTAGTATGTTGTTGAGCTGTCTCTGTTGTAGGCCTGTAAATGTGTAATAAGCTATTGTAAGTCTCGAATAGCAATATTTTGTAAATACATACACTGTTTCTCACATTAGTAAGTAATACCACCCTAAAAAAGATTTTCAGTAGAATTTGTTTAGAATGTGGAATTAGAAAGTATTCGAACATACACCAAATTCACCAGACAGGAGCCCTTGTGACTACAACTTATTCTTAAAGATCAAATAACTTCTGCGAGGCATTCGATTTCAATAAAGAGTTCATATCCAGAAAAATCTATATCGAACAGCGAAAGAGATATCCAGAAATGGTGCTGCAGGTGGAGTGCTCCATCTTCCAAGGATTTGGCACGGTAAATTAAGTTCGTAAAGTAAAAAATATCACAAATAATTGTTTGTGATGTTATAGCAGTTTTGCCATTACTTAACGAATGCCCTAGTATTTCGAGGATTTTTATAAGTCGTCAAGACAAGGTTAAATAACCAACATAATAATGTAAGTCGCAAGTTGCATGGCCACTTGTTCTAAGGCCGCTTTGATTCTTGGAAATTTGTTGAAAAACCCAACTTTTACTGCCCCGCTTTCATCGTATGGTGAAAAGTTGGAAAATGTAGGCTATATGAATGAATAAATGTTATAAAGTGTTTAATATCCTAGATTCATGAAATTATAAGATTCGACTTTTTGTCTTTTTGGGTCAAACAATATTTATATACATTTTTAGTCATAAATGAAAACATATTTTCTTATTTTCTAGGCTATAGAAATCCACACTCGGTGATAATGATGGTCTAAGTGCAGGCCTAATCATTTCAACTAATTCTCAAGGATCAATGGGGATTTTAATGACTATTTTACTCATGCCCCAAATGGTAGTCATTGACCAATCACGTTTCAATTCATTTTGTTTCACAACCCATCAAAGAAGTCTTCCACCTCGCTCTTTATCGATTTATCTTTATCAGCTCCTGCTTTTGTGATGAAGAAAGCCCCTCATTTTTAATATTCTAAAGAGCTGAGTGCATTATTTTTCTGCAACAAATACGTTGAATTTAGCAAATAATGAACAGATTCCTTGATTTTATTGAGTTGTTTACTAACCAACCTAACTCACCGGCACTATCGAACACGTAGGTTCATGGCCACGAGGACATAAGCTCTCCACACATTCCTATTCTGAGCTAATGTTTTCCAATCATTCCCTGTATAAACTGCTTCCCTAAAATCGTAGTTAATGCTATTCTCCCACCTCATTATTGGTCTACCAAACTGGGCGTTTTTCTTCTGGTTTTCCTACAAGAAGCTCCCATGCACGTATTTCATTCTCCATTCGTCCTGCCCATCGCAGTCTACGACTTAACTGTTGTTATTATATCTGGCTTCCTATAAAGACCATGTAGTTCACTGTTATATAGTATTTTCCATTCACCTTCTCTTCATCTCTCTTTGGGCCAAACAAATTCATAAGAACTTTATGCTCAAATGCTCATAATCTCTTTTCCTCTCTTAAAGTAAGAGTCCATGTTTCCCATCTATGTAATTTAACTGGTAGGACTTATTTATCTACTAAAAAGTAATTAATAACCTATAATGTTGATTATAATACACAGTTTGAAGTGTTTTATTATTTCTACACTAGGGTGCATTCTTAAAATGATTGCGATCCTATTTTTCAAGTGGAAGTGAATATGCGTAACCTCACATTTATAATTTGTTTTCAGACATCGCCGTTTACATTAAATATATAAATATTAAAAAAAAACCGATAACTATATTTAAATAATGACATTTGAGTAAACAGCTTAATTTTATTCGTAAAAATGAATTCAATTAATTTTATTCTTTAAATAAAAGAAATACCACCCTTTGATTTACAAATCCTCTAGATAAATTGGAAATCACTCGTGGCATTACTTATGAAAGTATTTTTTATTTAAAAAATTGTCAATCCATCTTGCAAGGGAGCTATCAACCATTGTATACCGACACCTATCTTGAAAAAACTCCTATAGAAGCGTTGTGATGTACCAAGACCGTGTACAAAAATATATCTACCTTTTAAACTGCAAGGCACTAAAATCCAGAACGAAATACCTCATTTAAACAATAGGGTAGTAAACACGAATTTAAACTGTAGGAAAGTAATACAACTTCAGACTCGGTAGATTGGATAGCCCTCACTAACTGCCGTTTGCGCCACGTCCTGCCTCACTCCACTCCGCTCAAGCAGAGAGTCCATCGCTCCGTAAAGTGGTCGCCATTGTTGGATTCTGGCTTCCATTTCTGTGCCTGCAGTTAAAAGACAGATTATATTTTTAACACGACGTTTGTAGATCAAAACGCTTTTCTGGTAGAAATTTGAAGGTAGGTTTCGGCTTGTTAGTTAGTATAGGGCTATATACCGGGAATGAACATGTCCTGTTTATGTTTCACAACATATTCCTGCGCTCCTTCACGTCCCTCTCACATTCCAATCTTCATCGCTTAATTCTTTTTTCTTCTCATACTGCTCAAAACACCATCAATCCGAATTTTTTTTGATCGTCCTCTTCTTCTTCTACTAAGTGGTACCCATTCTAGCATTCTTCTTGGGAGTCTGTCTTCTGTCATTGTTTTTACATGACCATACAATTTTTAATTTTTTTTACACGACAGTGCGTTCTGTCCTACTTACAGCAATGGCAACCATGATTGAAAGTTCGATTTCGTAAATTTCGGGGTTGGAAACTATTCCGATTGAGGGTCTTTCCACTTTTCAGCGGTTGCCCTTTTACCAGCCGGCTGCTGGCCCTTCACATCCACATGTGTCAATCACAGAGGTAGATGATCAGCAGCCAGTGTAGGGGTGACATGTGGTTAGCATGTCGAGTCCCCCAGCCGTTATAGCTGGTTCCTCAACCTGGAGCCGCTACTTATTGTAGCTACCCAATTGCCTCACGATGCTGGGTGGGCACCGGTCCCATACTGGCCGAAATACCATGAGAAAATGTCTTCCCCCATGGAGACTCGAACCAGCGCAAGTCCCGTAGCTCTGCGCCAAGGCTTCCTACCTTAACCGCTCGGCTACGGCGCGGGACGGTTGGAAACTATAAATAACTAAATAACTATAGGCCTAATGTAATATTACATATTACCTACCTAGTACGGGAAATGAAACCACTGTCATTTTTTATACTAGGTAGGCCCACAATGTAGGCCCATATACAAAAATATTTCCAAAAGATAGTGTTAATATAGATTATACGAAACAAATAACTGTGTCTTAATTCAACTGAACATTTTTGAAACAATGTAAAACAAGAAATTCGTACTTGCCGGCCCTTTATATCTGCTTGGTGTCACGACCTGCTGTAGTCTCAACTAAATTATTTTCGGCATTTGCCGTATAAACATTGGCCACACTGTTAACGTTAGTCAGCTGTTTATAATAAACGCAAATATTTCCAACAAAGAGGTTATTATTTTACTATTATTTATTATTTTCAAGACACCATCGTGCAAAAATAATGTACAACATACGTTTGTCAATTGTTTTACAGAGTCTCGGAAATTAAAAACCTCGCTATCGCTCTATTTTTAATCATTTCCTCTCTTCTGTAAAAATCACTTCCCAACCTCGCATTGTAATGAAATCCTCAATTGAAGTTGAACATTCATCTTTTGTTTAATACGCTGTTTCTTATTTAATCTCTTCTAGAAATTCCAACTGAACGCCTCCAAAAATCCATTTGTACAGAATTTAATGTAACTATTCTCTAGATTTTAATTCCTATGTTTCTGCACGGTATGCCATTGTAAAAAAAATGAGGGTTAAATCCTTCTTCTGGGTGGCTATTTAATTGGTACACAAGTTCAGTGAAAAATAAAAATATATTGACACACTGTATAAACAAGTTGTTAGTAATTAGGTGTTAATTGGAATGTAGCTGTGACGCTCTGAATATTTGCACAGCTCGGATATATAATTATTGGAATCACATTTATGCATAATAAATCCTCATACACTCCAGGAGCTGTGTTAACATACATATTCCATGTATTAATTACAGCAGGCTTTTTAAACATGAGAATGGTGTAACGGATTGTAGTTAGCCTACCTGCAGCGAATTCCATCCTAGTAAATCAGAGCAATCTAGGCCAGGGTGATCCTGGGCAGACTAAGGGACACCATTATGTTTTACAAATCAGTTTATTATTATTATTATTATTATTATTATTATTATTATTATTATTATTATTATTATTATTATTATTATTATTATAAATCATAATAAAACAGAATATAGTCCTATTCTATTGGATGCTACAGATGAATTAAAATGTAATTCAGGAAGAATACGTAATGTTAAACAGTTTAAATATTTAGGATTTAGGATCTATTTTAGATAAAAATGAGAATTCAACTACAGAAATTGAAAGAAGAATAACTGATGGAAGAAGAATCATTGGGGCAGGATGGGGTATTTAATTATTTATCCAATATATTTTACATTATAAATGCGTAAAACGTTGTTCTCTGATATGAATATGTTTGTTGATATTCAATAAACATAAAAACATAATTACATTACAAATTAATAAAGAATTCGGGGATATACATCCAATAAAACTAGAGCAAACATTTACCCCGTTTTGCCCCATGCATGCGGCAGAATGGGGTACTAATTTTTATTTGTATTTTGCATTACTAATTAATAATATTTATCTGTAAACTTATAAACTATTGCACAATGATTCATTTTTCACAAAATACACAAACATGAGTGGCATCCTCATCATCATCATCATCACTATCGACTCCAGCACAAGAGTTGTGGGCCCACTGAAGACAAGAAGGACACTAATCCAGCCTTCTTCTGAATAGTCATGACAATAGAGACAATCATCTTCCTTAACGTCATTTTTGGTAGAGCCAGAATGATTTTTCGAACTAGGTAGGCTTGACCTGACTGCCTTAAATTTGGATGGTCCTTATTTCGAGTCACTTTCTGGTAAAGCAAGTCGTCTATTTACAGGCCTCTTTTCTAATTTATCCTTTTCAGAATGTTGCAGTGCCCTTCTATATGGCTATGATGTCAAATTGAACTTTTGCCTCGATTTTTAAACTCCCTGTTCTTTTGAGACACTTTTGGAATGGGTGTGATGTTTTCTGTGCTGGCACTTTGGAAATTACTTTGGTTTGGTGACTCTATATTTTCAGGCAAGGAAAATGTTTCTGACATCAGATGTTCCTGAGATTTGGAAGTTGTTGCGTTGCTATTATTATCAGAAGTAATCTGAATGTCTGTTGTTTAATAAGACATGTTATCTGCATCGTCAAAAACATTCACATTAACTGGCCATATCCCACTTTCTTCGAAAATCATTGACGGCTGTAGTCATTGTTGAGGCACGTACGTAAGCACTATCAATTATAAATTCGACTTGAAATAATGTCACAACTTTCCCTAAATTAGATCTAAGCCACTTGTGAATCTCGTCCTCGTAATATTTACTAAGGGGCTTCATATAAGACACATCCAATGGTTGTACTATGTGAACAATGCGGCGTAGGACACAACAAAATTACCCCATTTTCACGGACTAAGTCAGTAAGTGCTAGGTTTTTTGTGTGGGTGGAATGTCCATCTAACAGCAATAACACCGGTTTGTGTTTGGTTGCTCCTGAGAAACTTATGAATTTCTGAAACCACGTCAGGAAGAGCTCTTTGATGATCCATCCAGTTTCATGAACTTCCGAACTAGCTGCTGGAGGAAGTCCAGTTTGGAATTCTTGACGCATCCGTTTCGCGGAAAAAGTTAACATGGGTGGGATATATACCCTGCAGCAGAGAAACATATTACAGCCGTAACTGTTTCCACTCTCTCACCTGATGTTACAGCCCCCATTAGTCTACGTCCTTTTACTGCGGTAATTTTCGAAAGTCATTTAGGGTTCACAGTGAGACCAGTTTCATCACACTTGTAAATTCTATCACCCATAAGCTGATGATTATCTACTGTGTTATTGAGATGGGTGCAAAATTGTACGGCAACCTTATTAAAATCCATTTCGCAAGCAACAGATGTAGCTTCGGGCATTCTTAGGCTTAAATCAGGATGTCTAGAAAGAAAACCCCTAGCCCAATTTATCCCAGCTTTTCATAGCTCACTAAAAGTATGTTCTAAATTATTACGTTCCGCCAGTTGGAAGGCAAGTCCTCGAACTTCATTTACAGTGAGGCCGAAGAGCTGAGCTTCCATTTTTTTAGGAGAAATTTCCATTGATTTTCTTATTGTGCAATTCACCTTTTCTCTCTTTTTCTTCACGTGTCGTTCTAGAGTTGTTTGAGGCACTTGGAATTGACTAGCTGCCCTTTTTCACCATATTGATCCATTTGTAACCGCATTAACGGCTTCTTGCATAGACACAAGAGACCATTCTTGTCTCTGTGTCTTGTTTTTATAATTCCTCACTATTCTGAAACTATACAGAGGAAAAGAATCAGTCAGTAATATGAGGACCGCATGGGGCAACACAGGGTAGTACTCTGTCTTGCCCCACCCCATTTTGCCCCACGAACTCAATTATAATTTATAACGTTATGACCGGATTATTTTGAAACAAAACCTAATGCAGTAAACATGTTTAGAGAGAAAATGGAATAGTCTTTAACACAGTAATTGTTAGATTTTTTCACATGATGCTTAGATGTACTTACATGTACTGAAGAGAAGGTGTAACATTGCAAAAATCACTTCACAACTGACCACACAACTAAAAAAGTAACAAGGGTTTCACCGATGGCGGTAAACTGATTTGCACAAGCAGTTGAGATGTTACTGAGATACTTTTGAGAAATTCCGATAGATCGTGCCACTTACTGGAAAAAAAATACACATACCCCATCCTGCCCCCTACCCCATTTTGCCTCCTGGTCCCCTATGTTGAACTCTGTGCTTTGGAATAAAATATAATATACAGAACGAAAAATAATGTAGGTTATTTCATGTTCTGTTAAAATACATTCTATTATATGGTCCGAAACCTGGAGAGTAAGTTAAGTCGAAAACAAGCCAACAAGCTGTTAGTAGTAGAAATAGTTTTTTGGAGGCATCGATAGGAATTTCAAGAAGGGATAAAGTGAGAAACAGCACAATAAGGGAAATTATGCAAGTTGAAAAAAATGCATAGCATATTGAAAAAAAACAGAAGAAAAGCGTTTGGAATGGTATGGACACCTCATAAGAATAGAATAAGATAGAATACAAAGAAGATACTTGATTATAAAGTAAGAGTGTAAGAGGCAGACCTAGATAATGTTGGATAGATGGAGTGAGAAGTATAGAAGCTAGAGATTTGAGGGGATGAAATGCTTTAGACAAGAACCTCTGGCGACAAATCACCCTGTGTTGAAAGAGAACCACATGTCCTTTGCTGACATTCCGATTGAGGGTCTTTCCACTTTTCAGCGATTGCCCTTTTACCAGCCGGCTGCTGGCCCTTCACATCCACATGTGTCAATCACAGAGGTAGATGATCAACAGCCAGTGTAGGGGTGACATGTGGTTAGCATGTCGAGTCCCCCAGCCGTTATAGCTGGTTCCTCAACCTGGAGCCGCTACTTATTGTAGCTACCCAATTGCCTCACGATGCTGGGTGGGCACCGGTCCCATACTGGCCGAAATACCATGAGAAAATTTCTTCCCCCACGGAGACTCGAACCAGCGCAAGTCCCGTAGCTCTGCGCCAAGGCTTCCTACCTTAACCGCTCGGCTACGGCGCGGGACCCTTTGCTGACATCAATAATGAAATAAAACTCCATGGCGCGACAGGCCTAGAAGGCCCTTTGCCTACCATCCTCCTGCTGGCCTCACATCTGCATTTGTTAATCACATAAGTAGACGATCATCCAGCCAGTACAAGGATGGCTTGTGGTCAGCATGTCAGGTCCCTTGCCTTTATAGCTGGTTTTGTCAATCTGAAGCCGCTACTTATTATAGCTACCCAAATTCCTCATGATGCTGGATGGGCACTGGTTTCATACTGGTCGAAATTCCATGAGAAAACATCTTCCCCATGGAGACCCGAACCAGCGCAAGTCCCATAGCTCTGCGCCAAGGCACCTTTTTCCTTAACTGCACAGCTACGGCGCTATAGGGAAATAAACGTAACTAGATTAGTCTGGTTAATAAACTTCCCACTAGGGAGTACCCTTGTACTCACGGCAGACCATGAGGTAGTCTAAATAGCCTACATATATAGGCTTCATAGGCTAAAGGTTACTGTTGCTTTCGTAGCTATAATCAATCTTTATGGTTCATACTTGGAAGGTTACAAAACAAAAGTTGCAAATCTTTGTAAATCATTACCTAAGAAATATCTTGGGTAGATCTATGTGGTGGCCAGAGATTATAACAAATAAAGAACTTTGAAGAAGAACAAATGAAAATGTAACCTGTAAAGAAATCAATATAGAAAATGGAAATGGGTTGGTCATGTGTTAAGGAGAGAATGATAGCATCACAAAAATGGGCATTTGATTGAGAATGCGAAGAGGAAGACCTAGGGCAACATGGAGTAATACCATCAGGGATGAAGCTGAACAGGCAGGGATAAGTTGGAACGAAATTAAGGCATTGGCAAACAACAAAGTTCGTTGACGAGCTTTTATCAAGGTTCTATACTTCCAGTAGAGCAGCCAGGACTGCTACTACATGGCTCTGGTCCCGAGGTTCGTGGGGTCAAATCCAGATGAGGTCGATGGTTTTTAATAATAATAATAATATAATAATAATAATAATAATAATAATAATAATAATAATAATAATCTCTTCACTTCACGGGCTAGGCAAATTGCCTGTTCCGCCTCACAGTTGTTCTGTCCATCTTTTCACTGGCCTTCCTAGATTCCTTGAACCTCTTGGCTTGTAGTTGAATGCTGCTCTTTGTAATATTGATACATTCATTCTTTCCACATGTGTAAACCATTTTCTCTCTATATTCTCTGATTTTCTCATCCAATGGATATATATTTAACTCTGTTCTTATATATTCATTCCTTATCCGATCCAATCTTGTGCAGCCTTCCGTTCTTCTAAGGAAGTTCATTTCTGCGCTTTGTATTCCACTTTGCAATTTTTTAGTCATTACCCAAGTTTCGCTCCCATAAAGAAATGCAGGAACTGCCAATGTTTTATAAAACTTCAATCTAGTATCTCTTCTTGTTTTATTCTTTAATGTTTTTTGTATAGTTCCGCATATCATTTGAAATTTCGACAGTTTCATATGTATTTCTGTTTATAGTAAAATTACAACCCAAATAATTAAAATTTGTTACTTGTTCCAGAGGTTTGTTATATATTACGGTTTTAGATCTTATATGATCGTTTCCCCAAAATGCCATTATTTTTGTTTTTTCTTTGATATTTTGAAATTTTATTCTTGGCATAACTGATTTATTTGATGTAAAGAGTACTGCAAATTATTTTTCATTTTCTTGAATAATAACCACATCGTCAGCATACATTAAAACGTTTAATATTTTAAAACGGTCCGTCTTATACCTACATTAACAATACTTTTCCAATTTTGGATGATGTCATTAATATATAGATTAAAAAGGGTAGGTGATAAACTACACCCTTATCTTACACCTCTATTTATTAAAATAGCTTCGGTCTTTGATGTGACACATATATTTATTATAATTTGAGACTTTACATACAAACGTTTTATCACATAAATTAATTTTGCGGGGTAGCCATGTATTTCCATTATTTTCCATAACTTATCTCTCTCTATCAGCACGATCAAATGCCTTCTCAAAATCAATAAAAGCAACATGCGTCTGTAGGTTATGTTCTCTTCTTTTTCAAATATTTGCTGTAATATGAATAATTATCTCTTGTTGATCGCCCCGTTCTAAAGCCATTTTGTTCTTCTTCAAGTATTGCTTCTGCGATTATTTTAAGCCTTTTATTTATAACCCTTGCATAGATTTTATAAATTGAATTAAGTAGGCTAATTCCTCTATAGTTCTTACATTCTCTTCTATCTCCTTTCTTAAATAACGATATGACTTCAGCTATATTCCAACTTTCTGGTATTCTGCAGTTTCTCCAACATTCATTAAAAAAATTCTCCAATGTAGAAATGATCCACCATATTTTAGAAGCTCCATATTTATCTGATCAGGACCAGCTGCTTTTCTGTTTTTGGTTTCTTTTAAGGATTCTTGAAGTTCATCAAATGTAATCATATCAGTTTGAATTTCTCCTGTTTCATTATCTGGATCTGTTTTTCTTCGTCTTCTTCTTTTTCTTCTTTACACCATAAATTTGTATAGTGTTCCATCCATCTTTCTTTGTTAATAACATCTATCTTTGCAGTATCGTTTTCTGATTTATTTAAAAGTTTTATAACTTTGTATGCACAATTTTGTCTGCCATGAATATCATTTAGTACTTCACTTATGAAATTATTCCAAGAATGTTGATGAGCTGTCCTAATAATTTGTTTTGCTATATTCCTTTTTTCCCACACATTAATGTCTCGATTCTTCTGTTTTTTGTTGAAGCCACTGTTTATATGAATTTTGTTTTTCTTTAATTGCCAGTTCTATTTCTTCATTCCAAATTCTTACTCCTTTTCTGTTTCTAATTTTTCTTTTTTTCCCTATTGCTTCCTGGGCTGCCTTTTCAATGCATTTTACACGCTTTATATTAGCTTGACCTGTATCTATCTATCTATCTATCTATCTCTATCTATCTATCTATCTATGTAACGGAATCTTTCAACCGCGATTTTCACCCACTTAAAATCATCGGATCGACTTGAAACTTTGTATACTTGTAGAGGACCCGTGAAAATACAAAAATTTCATATTTATTTTCTAAAATCCTGGCCATAATCATCAAAAAATCAAAAAAACGTGTTTTTGCATCAATGTAACGGAATTTTTCAACGCGATTTTCACCCACTTAGAAATATTGGATCGACTTGAAACTTTGTATACGTGTAGAGGACCCGTGATAAAAAAATAATTTCATATTTTGTTTCTAAAATCCTGGCCAGAATCATCCGAAAATCAAAAAAATGAAAACTGGTATAATAGATTGCGGACTTGTCGAGTTTTTAATCAATCGTTGTAAGAGCTCAGTTGGTAGAGCAGTGAACTCTTAATGGTATATAATTTCAATAATCCATACGTCGCTGGTTCAAATTCGGCTGGGAGGGTTTTTTCATAGAAGAGTATTACTTTTAGCTCATACTACAATAGTATCGAATTTAAAGATATTTACATTTTTATCTTATTTTGTAAAATATTAAAACTAAAAAATAAAAAATAAATAATAGTTTTAAAAAACTAAAAGAACACGCTTTATTAGAAAACTAAAAAATGAAAAATAATTCTAATTTCCAATACGCTTGGTATAAAATAAAGTGGTCAACAAAAAAATCATCTCCAACACATATAGAATAAAATTAGAGTTATCATCAAAAAGAAAATAATTTTACCATCAAAAGCGTGGGGTGCTTTTTATGATTTTAACATTTTCTTCTTAGAGAGCTAACTTTTACCAATATCTGTTTTTTATCAAATCACCCCACTCTTTTGATGGTAAAATTACTTTCTTTTTGATGATAACTCTAATTTTATTCTATATGTATTGGAGATGATTTTTTTGTTGACCACTTTATTTTATACCAAGCGTATTGGAAATTAAAATTATTTTTCATTTCTTAGTTTTCTAATAAAGCGTGTTCTTTTAGTTTTTTAAAACTATTATTTATTTTAATATTATTCCATTCATCATCTAATAGATCGCTAGTTGGTGTGTACATGAGGTATTGTTGTAGTCTTTGTTGATACAACTTTCTTATGCTTTCCTCTTGCAAAGGTATACTATGTATACTTCTTCATCTATGATTTATTCCTGATTTTACTTTTTTCCATCTTGATCATAATTTAAATCTTCCCATAACCAAAAAATGGTCGGAATCAATATCGCAGCCTCCATATACCTGTACATCTTGGAGTTGTTGTCTTAATTTATAATGATAATAATAATAATAATAATAATAATAATAATAATAATGTTTTAATTATTCTGGCAGAGTTAAGGCCATAAGGCCTCTCTTTTCTTAGGATAGAAAAATCCAATGGGCAAGTAGGGCCTCTTTCGAGGACAACTACTTAACGGAGATGTGTCTTATTTCCCAGAAATTATAAGAATATGACATTAATTTTCGTTTCCAAGAAATTGCATGTTTACAGGTAGCCTATATCCATCCCACATATTCCATCATTCAAGATTTATTAACGCTGTGGAGATAATTCTAATAGTGGCAATAGTCTTACCTAAACATACACTAGGCTTCTAATTCTCTTAAACACATCCATTTCTCATAAATAATTCGAATTCTTCAAAATATTTTCTTTTTTAAAGGCCATAGCCGGCTAAGTTAGGGGTGAGCGGCCCCCACGCGTATTCGTTCCAAATTTTGGCCAAAAGTTGCGTCTGA